>RDPX01000294.1:1549681-1571302 GCA_003991215.1 Morbakka virulenta | reverse complement strand
ATCACCACCATACATCACCACCATATATCACCACCATACATCACCACCATATACCACCACCATATATCACCGCCAGATATCACCGCCAGATATCACCACCATACATCACCACCATATATCACCACCATATATCACCGCCAGATATCACCACCATATATCACCACCATACATCACCACCATATATCACCACCATATATCACCGCCAGATATTGTCACCATTAGATAATAATATAGAGATGAATTTTAACTGTGAGGTAAAGCTTTCTCGTACCCTAAATAACGACAACCAAAGAGCTACTTTACTACAATGTTTTGGAACACCCTCTGAAAATCATGCCTCCAGTAAAATCTGAGGATCAGTAATCTGCATTTTTTGCAGAAGAACGAAGAAAATTGTAAAAGAAATAGGCACCTCTTTAAATTTTGGATTGTACGTACATAAACCGTACATATCTTCGCTTACTTCTAGGCCAATTGTCTTTATCGTTTTGCGTATTTTTATTCTTCTTGGGGAAAGTCACTTGTTTGTTTGCTGACACGGAAGAACAGGTATTTTATTTCTTGTATGTATTAAATAAAGAGACTAATGGAATTCGAGATATTGGAGTTTTATCGTGTCACGAACCGCACGCTTTTTACAGAGTTACATTTCGTGAGATACTGCCATCATTGAGCTGTCGATGGTTGAGGTATCTCTCAAACCTTAATTCAGTCAAAAGCTTACGACTCGTTACATGATAAAGCTCCTATATCTGCGGCCTCCACGGAGTCCATAAAGTCAAGAGTTTCTGGTACTCTATTGCAATAAAATTTGAAAAGAAGGATTAAACTGTTCCAACAACCTAAGAATAGGCAACGAGCGGAAACCTCAGAAACGATTCCTTGGTTCATTTGATATTTTATTAATACGGGCTTATTCTGATGCGGATTAAATTCAATAACTTTTAAGACTCTCATCCTGGTGGTCTCTCTAATATCTGATTTCTTCAAATTGATCCCTAACGTTCATCTGAAGTCGATTTAATTAAAGCAACTTAACGTTTTCCGTGGTGGCATTACCTGGAGTGCCATTAGCATTATTCCTTCTATTTGTATCGTTAAAGTTCATCTGTTTCCATCTTTGCAAAGGCCGCAGTTTTATTGCTTTTATTGTTGAAGGCAGCCCAAGATTGCTTGAAGTACATTTTCTATAACTGTGTATTGACATTTAACAGGATCTTGAAAATTCTGAACTTTATGGGCTCAGAGGAAGCCATAGATGTAAGAGCTTTATCATGCCATGAGTCGTGAGCTTTTTCCCAGCTACGTTTCGAGAGATACTTCGCCCATCATCAGGCTCTAGGTGGAAGCCTGATGATGGGAAAAGTATCTCTCGAAACGTAGCTGGGAAAAAGTTAACAGGATGTTCTCTTTGGTTAATAGAGGGAATGGTTAATGCTTTGTAAAACTCAGTAGCTTTTTTTAGAATTTTGTTGACAACCAACAGTATATCGTGGTTATATGATTGATAATGGTGACAGACTAAACAATTTAGAATACGAAAAGAAGTCACAGTTAAAACCCCGACACACATGCAGGGTTAGCATTATCATCTCGACGTAAGAAGAGAGACCACGATTCCAACTTGGGTCATCGGTCATCAGACAAGATTTTTTAGAGTTGGGTTTTTTTTCAAAACAGTGTTTACGTAAAAAAATTTTCAAGATGTACCAGGTTTTTGGTCTAAATTATGAAACCAGGTAGGCACTTTGAACAAGACACACTTTCCTATTGAGCTGTTAACATATTACTGCCTTGTTCCCAGCGTAGTACTTAATTACACAATCGTTGATACAACCTCCTCAACCTTACGTGCTGGATTTTTACCGATAAAACTATACCTAGAATGATTTTTTCAATGATGAAGGTGTTGTTAATGATAAGGATTAAAACAGATAAAGACAGAATAAGTTAAACAAGGTAAGTAAATTAAGACATTATTTATAAATAAAGCGAAACGTTACTCCTCGATGTGAGTAAAAGGTCTGAAAAGAGACTGGATAGAAAACTCGGTTAGAACAATAGGCCATGTTTCGCCCTGTTGATATTTTGTAAAGCTTTCTTTACGTCCGAGAATTTGGACGTTACTGTGTGAAGTTTTCTGATATGATTAAAACTCATTTTTAAATAGGAGTTTTTAAATATCAGGCAAAACAGTAACAGATTTAGAACCAACCTGCCATGCAGCTGTGAACATAATTTTACTTTTTCACCCTTTCCGTTCTATTTAGTTTATACTTTTACCCTTTTACCTGTTTTTACCTTTTTCGTTTGACCTATCTTTTTTTTGTGACTGACTTTGCTTATAGATTTTATTCTTATACATTTTATCTTTTACCGGTTTTATCTTTGTCGTTTTGGACTTTTACCCCTTTATTTACAAAGGACACATATGGAAAACAGCATTTTATATTGTTGATATGTTTTATCCTGTATAAANGGATTAAAACAGATAAAGACAGAATAAGTTAAACAAGGTAAGTAAATTAAGACATTATTTATAAATAAAGCGAAACGTTACTCCTCGATGTGAGTAAAAGGTCTGAAAAGAGACTGGATAGAAAACTCGGTTAGAACAATAGGCCATGTTTCGCCCTGTTGATATTTTGTAAAGCTTTCTTTACGTCCGAGAATTTGGACGTTACTGTGTGAAGTTTTCTGATATGATTAAAACTCATTTTTAAATAGGAGTTTTTAAATATCAGCCAAAACAGTAACAGATTTAGAACCAACCTGCCATGCAGCTGTGAACATAATTTTACTTTTTCACCCTTTCCGTTCTATTTAGTTTATACTTTTACCCTTTTACCTGTTTTTACCTTTTTCGTTTGACCTATCTTTTTTTTGTGACTGACTTTGCTTATAGATTTTATTCTTATACATTTTATCTTTTACCGGTTTTATCTTTGTCGTTTTGGACTTTTACCCCTTTATTTACAAAGGACACATATGGAAAACAGCATTTTATATTGTTGATATGTTTTATCCTGTATAAATATTAATAAATAAATAAGGCAAGATGAGATAAGATAAGATGTGAGATTTCGATCTGCAGAGACTTGATCAAAACGAATAATTTATGAGACAACGACGTAAATAAAACAATGACAACACCTACACAATACAGGTTTTTTTTGTTTTTTTTAAGTTTTAACGTCATTTTCCCCCAGCAATTGGGGCTCAGACGTTGCCCTTCAGAGGGACTTTGATTTGGCAGTGAGGAATTTCCTGGCCGGATGCCCTTACTGACGCCAACCAATGGCTTTTTCTTTTGCAAAGTTCCAAATTCTCCTCGACAGCTCGAGGAATCGAACCCGGAACTCTTGGTAGTAGTTTCATTTGGCTTTGTTGTTTATATTTCCACTCCAGTTCTTTTGAGCCATTTAAAGTATTCCTGACTGCAGGAATGTATTGTTGTGTATCCGCCAGGGATCTTTGTCATTGAACAGGTTAGGACCAGGTGTTCTGTGTCCTGAGGGGCAACTCTTGGTTACTGTGCAGTTGCACTAACCACTAAGCCACGGCTCCTCTACCTACACAATACAGTATAAGGAAAAAATAGCCAACAAATTGAACAAAAGCAGAATAATCGTATGTAAGCAAAACGTAAGGGTAGCCTGGAGCGGGGAAAAGGTTGTTAGATATATGCAAGATAGATTTCTTTAGTAACTAATTTGCTTTCGGAACTGCCAGTCATGCTTTAAAACGTGTCTTATCTCGCCAAATCTTTTTGTTTCCTATTAGAATATCTCGTTCGAACTGTACTAGATGTTTAGCTAATAATCTTGAAAATTCTGAACTTTATGGACTCAGAGGAAGCCATGGATGTCTTCATAAATAACAGGCGTGCGTTCAATCGTACAATCGAAACATTTTCAGTTTTCATATTGCATTTTTACGCAGTCACCCAATTCAGATTGGCTACAGTTCAGAGCAGGTGTAAATTTTAGCCTTTCTAATTAAAAGTCGAGCCATATGTGGGGATAGAAGGAATAAGACCTAAATTTGAGGTTTTAAGATAGTGTGGTTTACGATTACATAATTTTTAAGCGGATTCAATTGAAAACTATTTGAAACATCAAAGATTGACAGATGTTGCATTTAGTAAATTCGGCAGTGTTTTTTTTCAAAATTGCGGTTGATTTTTGGAAATATTGTCCTACATGATTGTCTTATATCGCCTACTGGTTTAAAGGGGAAAGTGTGTTATTTTGAATATTAACTGGACGCAGAAAAAATTAAGCAAACAAAATTCAATTTTGTTTGCTTTAAAGTGCCACGAGAAGGAATTGCATACACGGGAAGTATGATTGACAAAACAGGAAACCAAACGCATTCACAACAGGCATCCTTTACAAGACATTTCCACTCCTCTGTTGAAGTACGAATTGGATCAGATAGTGACAAATAATGGAGCCTATAGGAAGAGAAACCCCCCATATTAAGTGCTGCTCAAAAGCAAGGACAAACGGAGAATGTTGTTGACAGGTCTGGTCAACCGATTACAAAGTCAGGAGCAGCCATAAACTATGAATCTCGATTAATACATTGGAATACCTTGAGGGGTAGGGCGTTATCTGAATATGGGGATGCAATGCCGCTACTGCTTCTGCTTCTTCTTCTTCTTCACGTGTCAAGTCTGGAACAGACATCGATGAGCATGGCGCGCCAAATCTTCCTGTTATCCGTCTTCCTTATCAGCTTGGCTTTCGTTAATGTGTTTTGCGTTGTCCATTGATTAAGACTGGCTACGAATGTTATTCTCTGTCTGTCCCATCTTTTCGTTCCTTCTATCTTGCCACATAGCATCTTCTTTTCAAGTTCGTCTTTCCTACATACGTGATCCAGAAATTGAAGCTGTCTCGTTCGGATTGCTTTTATGAGAGATCTTCTGTAATTTGCTGTTTACATCACCTTGTTTGATTTCTTCTCCATCCACGATATCTTTAGCATCCTTCTCAAGTACCTCATTCCAACCGCCTCCAGTCTTCTATCCGCATTCTTGTTAAGAGTTCTAATTTCGCATCCATACAGTACTACAGACCATACATATGTCTTCAGTGCTCTGTTGGTGAAGATTGTTCTCAAGTTGTTGAATGTGTTTTTTGACAGTGCAATTCTGCTTTTTATTTCGGACAAACATTTTGCATCTGATGTTATTGTACTTCCTTGATATCGAAAACTGTTCACATATTGTAGTCCTTCACTTGAACACTGGATCGTGCAAACAGTTGCTGTCGCCCGCTTTGATGCAATGCAGAGGAGGGAAATCAAGATTTTGTGTATTCAAGAAACAAATGGATAGGAAATAGTATCAGCAAAATAGACGAGGGCCAAAAATTACAGTACAGCAGACAATGCAAAGAAAGTTGTGTAGAAATTACAGGTAAAGGTCAAAAAAGTTTCAGAAATTTGTGACATTAGTGGGGATAACACATTTTAGCGATGAAACATTTGAAATATTTTATCAATATTTACATCATGACAGGGATGTAGAGAGGAGGAGAAAGCAGAATACAGGGAGAAAATTAAAGAGTACGATAAAAGACCCGCACGAACGGAAAAGATTATGAAGGTTATGAATGCACACTTAAGAGAGAGCTGTAGTAGACATATAGGAGTGAGTACACCGTAGAAAGACAAAACGAGGAAGGACAGTTATTGAAACTAGCAGAGGTTACAGAACTTGCGATATTTAATACCTGGCTCAAGAAAAGAAGGAACTATCTAATAACACACAAAAGTAGAGAGACTGAAACAC
The DNA here is from genome assembly GCA_003991215.1 of Morbakka virulenta. Taxonomy (NCBI): domain Eukaryota; kingdom Metazoa; phylum Cnidaria; class Cubozoa; order Carybdeida; family Carukiidae; genus Morbakka; species Morbakka virulenta. The sequence goes on along the minus strand of RDPX01000294.1, from coordinate 1,565,502 downwards.
AGATTGATTACATCTTGGCAAGAAGAGAACAAAAAGATTTGCTATAGGTTTTAAGGTTAAACCTTAACTACCAGTGGTTACCCAACACTGGTTGTTACTAGCTGAGTTTAGGGTAAAATTTTAAAGGCAAAAAAAGGAAGAAAGAAAGATTGGAAAACTGGTGCACTTCGCAACTGAAAGTAAGGTGCCTCTGCCTCTTAACCCAGTCAATTATTATTCAGCACTCTGAGGCTACCAGGAATACCCACTCAAGCTTACTACCATCAGCAACCATAACTACTCTAGACTGTCTAGCCACCGTTACCATAAAGTTCTTTGTGGCTCTTCTATTTCGGATTCTAGGAGCTTGACTTGACCAGTAACTGCCACATGTTTTGCTAACACCATTAGAGAAATTTGAAATTCCTTTGCTACTTGAATGGTATCAAGCTTTATTTGCTGTCTTTCTGCAAATTCCCTTGTGGTTCTGAATTGGTGGCATTACGTTTTGTATAACAAATAGGTAAAACCAATCAAGAGTTTTTTGCCTCTTAAAAAAGGAATGCTTTTCATATTGAGAAATTTACATTGTAGTCACTGATTGATCGAAATCAATAGAGCTTCCATTTTACCACCACTTCATCCAAGATTAGAGCCTCATTTTATGGACCAAGGCGCCATCCACCCTATGTAACTAAATTGAGTACTTGAACTAAAAAAAATTAATCACTTTTTTTCTGCGAGAAACAATTACCAATGTTATGAAATCTTGGTGTTATTGAAATAGCCGAGAAACCTTGAGAGTTAAAAAAGCAATAAAAAATTGATGATGGAAACTCTGCATTTGTAAAAATGAACCATTATTTTCTATTAGATAAAGACCTCTTTCTTAAATTCTCGGAATGAATATGAATATAGTAAAGATCTACTTTTTGGTATAATGACCTTGTTTTCACTTAACGGTAAAATGTTAAATTATCTTCATCCTACATTCATTTTGTGTTGGCTTTGAACTTCTAGTTCGACCAAACAGACATGCTACAAAGAGTGTATATTGTCAAAATAAATTAAATAAATGATTCCTTGTACTTTTATCGTATGAAGAAGTTTGGGTGGGGCTGACCACCCAAAGATTTTCATATAATACTTTGAAAACAACTTTACTGAAGAGAAGACACTTAAATCAGTAAGACGTGTCAAGAAAATGTAGAGGAAAAATAAAAACACCCACTCTGTTATTAAAAATAAGCAAATGAAGGAAAAGAAGATGTACATACGAAGGAAACTACAAATGACGACTAAAAAATTACTAAAATTAAAATTACTAAAAAAAGCTAAAAGTACTTTTTAAGGATAGCAGATTTCTATTGGTCTCCGTGTAGAGCTAACACTACCACATCTTGGGTCTGCACTCTCGAATATGGAGTCAGTCTAGGACCCGAAAATTCTTCGAACCTTTGACCATTAAATGTCTTCCAGGTGCTGAAGGCCATTCATTACATTGCAATTTTCATAACAATAATTGAATATAGAATAATCGTTAATTAAGAACAATGATAACGATAAAGCATTTCCTTAAAGGAACAGCTCACGATGAGGTAGACAGAGTGCATAAAATGAAATAAGGAAATAAAAGAGGAAGCATGTCCACCTGTCTTTCTGTCTAGGTACCATGCTCATGGACGAAGGCAACTATGTTGTGGTATCGCACACTGTCCCTGATGATTTGCACTATGTGGTTAGTTATATCCTGTAAGCAATAGATCAACCAATAGTTTACTTTTCTTTTCATCTTTCTTTACTTCTAGGTTTATTTATCTTCCTGATTGTGAAGGCATATTTTACATTCTGTCTTCTTATTATCTGCTCAAAATATGTTGCTTGCCCTTTACTGATGTTATGGCAGAGAGTTCTTACTTGACCCAGACTTCTCCGTACTCCTTCATATTTTACGTAGTCGGTGTAGAATAATTTTTGCATCTTTTTGAGGTAACGAATTTCATCTGGATTAATAACCCTTGCCAGTGTTTTTTTGTTGCCCAAGCTTGACAAATATATTTCATGATGGTATAATTTAACCGTCTTTTACACGTTTCTTGGTTTTCAATAGTACTGACTTGCTGTTACAAAATTTTAATAGGTCGCTAACTGCTTTCTTTGTGTGTGCAATTCTAAGTTTTAACTCTTTAATAGATTTTCCATTAGTATTGCTTAGAGTAGCAAGTTATTTAAAACTCTGTTTGCTTTAATATTGAGTTGCTGCTTTGGTGATATAAGCTGGTCTTTCTTACATCTTGTAAATGAGCATGCGTACTGTCATGAAACACCTCTACTTTGGGCTGGTACAATGACATAATGGGGTTTGTTTTAGAGAACTGAATCTTTTCCTGTATCCAACAATTTTCACATTAACTTACTAAAACCCCAAACTCAACCTACAACGCCAAACGGCTCTCAACACAATCAACAGAATTAAACTACACTATACCACGGTACAACCCAACTCGGTAAAAAGAATATATTTCTTTGCGCATATATGCAAGTTCAATCTATATTTACAAATCCTACGGCGTCACTGATACTACACATTGACGTAATTACTGATACACGCCATATTATTATTTCCTACTATACTATACTTGACGAGAAACAATGCCAAGAAGCGTGATAACACACCACAGCATTCTTAACAAAACAGTCACTGAATTCTATGAAACTCGTGACATAAAAGGCAAAACCGACGAACATGTTGTGTCTGACGCATAATCAATTTTCTAAAGAAACTGTGAACAAAACAACTGGAGATTTCTGGACTGGTACTGTTTCCTGGATGTGACGTACGAAAAGCAACTTTTTCATTCCTTTTGTTATAGAGATAAGTGAGGGACCGTGGCTTAATGGTTAGTGCAACTGCACCGTAATGAAGAATTCCGGGTTCGATTCCCCGTGCGGGCGACTTTGGAAATTCACAAAAGAAAAAGCCATTGGCTGACATCAGGAAGGGCATCTTGCCAAGAAATTCCTCACTGCCAAATCCAAGTCCCTGTGAAGGGCATCATCTGAGCCCCAGTTACTGGAGAAAAAATGACGTGAAAAAAAGGCTTATTAGAGAGACAAGTACTTGCAAATCTTTTCCGGATGTGACTGTTAATACAGTGCCATTTGCATACTCGACGTTTTGATACAAAGACTTCCTACAATGAGATTGAAAGACCTTTAATTTTCCTTGTATAGTATTTAAGGTTCACGGAGAACAGGTCGGATGACAAAACACATCCATGCCTAATTTCTTCTCTTGCCTTCTGAGACTAGCCCAGCTCGTTCTTACACATGAAGCCAGTAGTCTGTCCTCCGATCAGGTTTTCAATCATTTCAAAGTCTTGTTATCTATGTTCAAAGACCATAATATGTCTATCAGATATTCATATTTGATAGAATCATATGGTTGCATATAATGTATGAACCAGAGGTATGAACTTTTTTTTATTTCTTTTGCTTGTTGGCCATTGAGCTCAAGATGTGAATTGCATTCCTCGTTTCTTTCTCCTCAGGAAAGCCACATGATTCATCTGCAACCTCTACAATAATCTTGTTTATCTTTTCAGTTTTAATGATTTTCCATAAATATTTTGTTACTCTGTGTGTAAGGGGTCTCTCTCTGTGTCTCTCTGTCTGTCTCTCTCTCTTTTCTCTCTCTCTTTCTCTCTTTCTCTCTCTCTGTCTCTCTCTCTCTGTGTCTCTCTCTCTTTCTCTCTGTCTCTCTCTCTCTCTCTCTCTCTCTCTCTCTCTCTCTCTCTCTCTCTCTCTCTCTCTCTCTCTCTCTCTCTCTCTCTCTCTCTCTCTCTCTCTTTCTCTCTCTCTCTCCCTTGTTTGAGGTTACAAGACCCCGTGGTTCAACACTATTGTCCTGTCTATCTTTTTTCCTACGCATGCAAAGAAATCACCCATGACGATGGTTATCTGTTATGGTTACATTTCTTTAAATGGTTTCTCGATCTCTTCATAAAATTCCTTTAGTTCTTCTTCATTGCTACACGTAGGAAACTACATTTAAACAATATTTATGTCAAAAGGTTTTAACTTCCGCTTAACTCAGCTGACTCGGTCAAAAATGCCATGAATTCCTTCAGTACTTTTGGATCAGTGGTGATTTCTAGGGGGCGATGGTAGCAAAGCCCCCATTGTTACCATTTACTTAATTCCAAGAGGGTCAGTCCATCAGCAAAAATTGCATTGATTATGTTTCTAAAATTACAGAATTCTTCTTAACAACTTTAAATATGTTATTTTTAAAATACCTTGACACAGGATTTGTATCAATTATTATTATTAATCCTTTTGCCTATCGCACCTTTTAAAAACTTTCTATTCCTTTCAGGCTTATCGCATTTTCCGGTCCCCCCTTATTCTGTATCACTTTGACTCTAAAACCGTTACAAATAGATTCGTCGATAAATGTATGATTTCCTAAAAAATTCTTTTGCTGACTGGGTTGCTTCCGGATGCAAGGGTAGCTTTCGGATGCCAGGAAGCTTACTAGGTTAAGTAGGCTCAGGGTGTACTGAACATCAGCTTCTCGTACAGGTACCAGATTGTGGTGAGAAAGAATTGTCTTACCTCTTCCATACTGTCCTTAAACAAACCACAAGATGATGATAAAATCAATAGTTGTAACAAGAACAGTGTTAAAACCACTACTATTACTACCAGCACCACTACCACCACGACTATTCCTTATCATAATCATGACCTAATAATATTAAATATGATAAAGAAATGTAGTAAATAAATATAAATAATAAACACGCTACTGCTGATATTGCGTTGCAATCAAAACACACACAAAAGCACCCTGAAGAATTGCTTTTTTGGCACTTGTGGTGGCTACATCGTTCTGGAAGTAGCAAAAATTAATTCTATGCCCTTAGAAACCCCCAGTTTGTCGTTAAATTTGTCAAAATCGGACCTGTGGTCCCTAAGATATGGATTTGTAACTTCACACCAGATTTTTGTTTTGAATTTTGGCGCCACGCACTACTTTCAATATTGTATCGCAATCAAAACAAAAAACAAAATTTTCCTTTTCTTGTGAAACTCACCAAACCAGACAGGAGAATTGAAAATATTCTCGTGATTCTAACATGGGTGGCCCATCCTGATTTTTGACGCTGCTGAGTTTGGCTAATTTGCAGGAGTGCACAGGATTTTTGATATTGAATGAACAACAACAATAACTGAGGAAGAGGAATGTCAGCTTCCACGAACAAGGACAACCACAATGCCTCTTATACAGGACATAGTTTCATGCCAAAACTCCTAAGTAACTGCTCAATTAGTCCTGAAATTGGAGAAGCGAAGTGTAAAAGAAGACACTAATATTTCAGGATAAGTTGACAGGCACTGTGTATGGTAAAAGGGCTTAATCGTGTAAAAGAATGGTGCAAAAATAGACCTAAAAATGCAATTAACAAGAAAAATTTTAAGATCCTTAGCCATTTTTTATATAGTGTGACCAATAAATACAATATAAGAAACAGGAGATAGTCTTAATAAACAGAGGCACGATTATTGACGTACTCTTGGAAAGCCTGGTTAAAAGAAAGAAATAGGAGTAATGTTGAACCGTGTGAACCATAAAATATAAAGAAAGAGATAAGAGGGGGGAATGCCAGGCGTGAAGAATGCCTTGTATTTTGGGGTCAGTGGTTGTGGGCACTTTGGGCACTGTTTCTGTGCTTTACTACGATAGGTGTTAAAATACAAGAAGAAGTCATTCAAAAGCCTATTTTGGTGGATACAGCTATATATTCGAATACACGGGAAGACTAAGGTTGATCCTTAAATCAAAACTGAATGGGAAGAATAAACTTAATGCAATCAATATCTGGGGAGTTGCTTTAATCAGATGTGGAGCAGGTATTATTTATTGAAAAGGTGGTGAATTGAATAACATAGACAGAAAAACAAGGAAAACCATAACTATGTATATTTTAACCTAAAAAGTGGTATATACAGGTTGTATCTGAAGAGAAGAGAAGGAGGTCTGGGATTGATGGGTGTGAAAATGTCTGTTGAAGGGGAAGAAAATTGCCTTGGGCTATTATCAGTGTAAAAATAGATGAGTTTATCCTGTGAGATTTTTGCAGCTAGTAATCACAGAAATAAATGTCTTCATCAGAGGAATAAAAATAAATTAGATTAAAAATTTTAGTGAGGAAATCCTTTGCAATGAGGAAGTTCTAAGAAGAGCAAATTACAGCAGAAAACTCCTGGGAATCATCAGAGACACAGTTATCGTTCTTAGGTCATGCAATGAGGAAAGAACATTCCCAATTAACATTCCCAACCTTCGTTAAATAGTCCGGACTTTTCCAATCATTCAATTCAAAAAGGAAATTTTATGGTGTAATACGCTTGGGTTTTGCAATTAAAATTTTACGTCTTCACTGTTAACCTTATTCTTGGATTTTTCCTCGCATTTGCTTCTGAGAAATTTTGCTAAACATCCATCTGCAAACCCCTGGATAGCTAAGCATCATTCTACAAACCTGTGGATAGCTAAACATCCATCTACAACACTCCCGGATAGCAACTCCACTGAAAAGCTGGTGGAAGGGGTGAAAAGACGGAAGGCACTACACAGACAGAACAGTTAAAGCAAAATGGGCTGAAAATGTGATATATGGTCATTTTGTTAGATAATTGCAGGACTTATTTGACAAAAGGAATACATAGAAATGGCTAGTACATGGAAATTTGAAGGTTCAAACTGAAGCGCTGTTGTCTTCTGCACAAGAAGAAACAATCAAGACGAAATCTGTCAAATACAACATCGAAAAAAGTTCTGATACTCCTTTATGGAGGATGTGTGGTAAAAAGGGAGAAATTGTCGAAGATATAATTAGCGAATGCCTTAAACTAGCCCAGCGAGAATATAAAAGACGTCATGACAGAGGGATTAAATTAAACAACAATTAATTAGTTTAAATCAAAGGAAAAAAATGGAATGGTTGGCAGTTTTACAAGTATGAGTATCTCTCCAGTCACCTACCAAACATGAAAAGAAGATGGTTACTGCCATGGACGTCATGACAATCTGGCGAAATTGATGCACTGGAAACATCGTTAAAAACATGATTGAGAGAGGTAAGAAAAGTAGTACGATCAATGTCCAGAAGGATCTGTTGAGAGCAATGCATGGAGAATTCTTTGCGATATGGATATGAATATATAATGTGATAAAGAATTAAAGGCAAGGCGGCCGGATATTGTTGTTGTAAACAAGAAAGAAAAACACTACACTCTCAATTATATTGCATGTCCCTTCGATATTTGAGTCTTTGAAAAGGAAAAGGATAATATTTAGGTATATCACGATTTGACATTAGTCCATGGAAGAATTTAGAGCATGAATGAGGTTCAAGTTATCCCTGAAGTCGTTGATCCAATAGGTAGTACGTTTTAAAAATTTGAAAATTGGATAGAGAAGCTAGGGGTCCTTGTAAATGTCGCACTTATTGAAAAATCTGCCTTGTTGGGGACAGCTAGAATCCTCCTAAAGGTACTTGAAATGTGAAATATGAAAGAAACCTGTTAGCCCGTTGCTATTTGTTATAGATCGTTCAACAGGAAAATATCGGCAATTTCACCAGCCCGAGCAATATCTAAATTTCGTATAATGATAATAATAACAGGCTAGATGACATACTAAATGGGGTGAGAAATACCTTACCACAATGCAAGTAGTTGATAAAAAGAAATTGAATTTAGAAGTGCAAGAAGTCAGCAAGCTTTTACAAAAGATACAAATACATGAAATAACCAAAGTGAATTATTTGACTTGTGCTGAGGCTGTGTTTGTTGCAGAATAACTCATCAAGTTTAAGGGAAAAATCAAAAAATCAAACTTTGCTTATGAGCATCGATTAGAGCAGTAAATCAGAAACCTGAATCAGGATTATACTAGAATGAAAGCATTGAATGAAAATAAAACTGTAAAACGAAAGAACATTGATAGATTGAAAGGAAAATATGAAATAAATGAAAAAGGAAAGAGCACTGTAATGGAGAAAATAAGCCAACGAATTATAACCAAAGAAGGCAAACTGGAAAGTACATGAAATAGGATTATTTTTTTAAAAGCCACAACCGTACCTATCAAAACAATAAAGAGCAATTTTACCAACAACTTTATTGTGAAATGGGTGATAGACAGCAAGAGAAACCGAATGTAAAAGAGGCAAAAAGGTTTTGGAATGATATCTGGGATAGCGTAAAAGAATATCGAAGAAACACAAAGAGGTCAAAGTGTTTGCAATAGAGAAAAGTAGGAAGATTTAAATATCGATAGTGAAAGTTTTCAAGTCGTCCTCGAAAGACTAGCAAACTGGAAAGCACTTCGAACGGGTGGCGTTCATGAATTCTAATACTAGAAATTTTCGTCACTTCATGATGAAATGGCTACAAAGTTGAATAAACGCCTTGCAGCAGGCGAGATACCACGTTGGATGCCAAGAGGGAGAACAGTTCTCAAGCAGAAGGACGTCACCAAAGGAAATACCGCTTGCAACTACCGCCCGATAACATGTCTCCTTTTGACGTGGAAAATATTGACAGGTATAATCGCAGAAGAGGTATATACATCAGTGAAAGAAGGGAACTGCTACCTGAGGAAACAAAAGGGTGTCGAAAAGGGTCTAAGGGTACAAATGATTGGCTGTTTATAGATAAAAAGAGTTTGCGGGATGCAAAGGCAAAGCGGAAGAATATTTCTCTTGGTTGGATTGATTGCCGCAAAACATTTGATAAGATGCCTCACTCGTACATCTTGGAATGCTTACAATTGTTTAAAGTTGCTGGTAATGTGTCATGGCCAGTAAAAAATTCGATGGTGGAATTGCCTCCTGAAAAAAAGACGCTTCCAGAAGTCAACATCCGTCGAGGACTTTTTCAGGGAGATTGCCTCTCTTCACTACTGTTTGTCATAGCTTTGATCCCACTTACTCTGATCTTTAAAAAGTGCGAGAACGAATATAACTTTTCTAGAACAAAGGATATAATCAACCATTTACTCTATATGGATGATTTGAAGATTTTGCTAAAACAAAAAGTAGACCTTGATGCATTGATTCAAAGAGTCAAGGTATTCAGCTCAGACATTAGCATGGAATTTGGGATTGAGAAATGTGTAGTAGTGATAATGAAAAGAGGGAAAATGTAAAATTCAAATAGAATAAACCTGCCAATGTCATTTAGGCATTAAATGCTGAGTAAGGATACAAATATCTGAGTCTTAGAGGGTAATACAATTTTGAAAAATGAAATGAAGGAGAAAATCAGTAAAAAATAACTTCGCCGAGGAAGGAAAGTTCTGAAAATCAAGTTAAACAGCAGGAACCTGATAAAAGATATTATTACCTGGGCAGCATCACTAATGAGATATTCTATACTCTTCCTCTATTGGACAGTAGATGAGGTAAAAGCAATGGACACGAGAACCAGAAAACTTCTCTCAGTGCACAGAGCTCTCCGTCTAAAGGATGATGTTGACAGACTATATGTAGGAAGAAAGGAAGACAAAAGGGGGGTTATTTCCAGTAAAGAATGTGTTGAGAATTCAGTAGTCGGTTTGAGAGAGTATGTTGATAAACGTAGTCAAAGACTAATAAGAGCAGCATACGATTGGCGTGAAGAATCCGAGGAATGTGTTGATGACCTTAAAAAAGACAGGAATGCAGAGAGAAAGAAGTGGAAAGAAAACCCAATGCATGGACGGTTCATATGGCAAAAGAAGGATGTAGAAGATTATATCTCATGGACATCTTTCAGAAGTGGAATAAAAAATGAGAAACTGAATCACTCATTACCGCTGCACAAGACCAATGTATTCGGACAAATTTCATCAAAGAAAGAATAGAGAAAACCCAGGAAAATAGTGCCTGTTGTATGTGTGGACAAAAAGAAGGAACCGTCATGCATATTGTTTGTGATTGCACGAAACTTGTACCAAAAGAATACGAAAGGAGACACGACTGGATTGGAACAAAAGTCCATTGGGAATCATGCAAACAGCTAAAGTTCAGCCATATTGATAAGTGGTATGTACACAAGCCAGAATGTGCCCTTGAAAATGAGAAAAGCCAGCTGCTGTTGGACTTTGAAGTGCTGACGTATCATAATATAGAAGCTAGAAGTCCTGACCTCATAACTGTTGACAAAGGAAACAAAAAATTTCAGATTGTGAATTTTGCAATACTTGGAGATCACAGAGTTGAAATAACAGAAAGAGAAAAGAGAGAGAAATATAAAGATTTGGAGAGCACTCAAAGTTTTATGGAACAAGAAAGTAACTGTTATTCAAATGGTTATTTGGGGCTTTGGGAACAGTTCCGAAGTCGTTGAAAAATAGATGAATCCAAATCGAAATCCAAACGCAGGTTGAAACCGTGCAGATTATTGCATTATTGAACATATTCAGGATCACAAGGAGAGTCTGAGGAGGCTTGTTGCCACTAGAACTTCAAGAAAAGTCCAGCAAAATCTTTTTTGGTGTAAAATGAACTGAAATGATGATGATGATGATAATAATAATAGTAGTAGTAGTAGTAGTAGTAGTAGTAGTAGTAATAGTAGTAGTAGTAGTAGTAATAGGTTATGTTCCTGGATGATATCTGGCTAGACGTTGTATAATAACAGGCATCAAACGAAACAAAAATAATACTCTATTTGTTTTTCAACTGATACAATAAAACGTGAAACTTCTCAGTGACTGTTAATTTTCATAGGCTGCTCTGATCTCAAAAGATAAAAAATCTTAATAACAATTGTAATTGCTGATAAATGCATAATAAGAATATAGTGTAACAAAATGATAATTTTCTAGTTTAAAAAAAAGGTATGTGGGGAATACTAAGGGGAGAGTATGGAGATTACTTCATTGCTTGTTACGACAACAGAAAATAAAGTCAATTAAATGAATGATGATGACAGACAATTTAGACATGACATAGCAATGCTTTGTAACATATTAACTTTTTAAACGTCATCTGTTGTCATTCAAACATTCCACTACAATTTCGAAGCATATTGTCTTAATCGCAGGACGGACGAATTTAATAAGCTTACATTTATACAAAGAAGTCCGATCCTTGAGTCGTCGATTATATATGTAATATAAATACTTGAAGGCTGTCACTGTAACTTTTGTTAGAATTCTTTCATCATAATAATATGATAAATAATAATAATAATAATAATAATAATAATAAGGTTTCAAAGGTTTACTAATGCCGGGGTGGTTGCGGAAGTTGAGAGTCCGATACCTAGAAAATGCCCCAACGGCAAGCGAAAGATACAGCCTCTGGTGGTCCAAGTCCAAGTCCAAATCTTGGCCTTCACGTGGCGGAACTGTTTGGATCTAACAAGAGAAAGGGCGAAAGGCGAGTATCTGGCGCCTTTAGATAACCGATGCTTCGGGTAGAACAAGCTCGTTAACGTTGGTCAAGTAGTTTTTCTGAGAGAAGGAAATCTCTTATTAAAAAACCAGGGCAGACGTAGTCTGGGAAGACTGTCCCTCTAGTGGAAACTACAGAAACAATGGTATGGGTGGATGATTCCCTTTAGCCTTGGATGACAAATCAGCTAGTGGAAGTTACACGAACAATTATACCCGCAACCCGAAGGTACCGTGCCGATATGGGTGGATGTCCACGGCGTTATGAGGTCGCCGATTGCGAAACCTGGTAAAACTGGCGCCCCTATCAAAATAAAAGCCTTACTTAGAGAGCCGGGCATGGACTGAACAGAACCTGAGCGTAAATTCAAATCTTTATATGGGAGATTTAGATGACAATCAACTTCAAACGAGAATCTTACGTGATGTTGCTAAAAACACAGAGGCACCGATGGTTACCGATAATAAAGCGAATCATGTGAATGACAATATTGTACATATTACGAACAATCGAGAACGGACAGAAAAACAAAAGAGAAGGGTCGTTAAAATAGACACAGAAGAGAGAAGGAGAGGAACAAATTTCATGAACAGAATCAAAATTAGATAGGACTCAGAATACCCGTAAAATAGAAGGACAGCACAAAACTTCATTGACTACGCAGAAAGATTTAAGAGAGGATGGGGGAGAGATATGGAAATTTATAGTCAGGAAAGCAACCAGGCAACAAGACATGTAGAACAAGAACGTAAACACTTATAATGGACGACTGAGATGAAGGTTAAACTCATAATGATGGATGAAGAAGAGCGTGCGAAAGATGGAGGATTTATGAAACGAGTAAAGGAACAATGCAATATTGAATACCCAAAATACCAAAACATCAGTTGGCAAAAGTTGAGGGATAATGCAGCACGTGTTAAGAAGGAAATAGAGTTAACAAATTTGATCTTAGTAAGGCAACGAGGAGAAATTCTGCCAAGTGTGGATGAAGTAGAACACGAATTTGACCTAGTGGAAGTCCCGAGGAACCAAAATGATGCTGACGAAATAAAAGTAGAAGATGTACCTGAAAGTAGTGTCAGGTGAGAATGATAAAGACCTTGAACAATATTTCCTCGCACAACTTGAGGAAACTAGAACACTGAACCTTGCCTCATTTGGGACCAAGAAAGAAGCTCCCAAAACTATTGAGCTGAAAACAGATGAGCTGAAAACGAGCGCGAATAAACTGTTTACAATACATCTAATGAATGCGGTTACTATTCCAAAAATCACAGATAAAGTGTATGCTATGGGGAAAGCTGTTAACAAAGTAGGACAGGAAGATCGAAGTGGAAGTAGACCGAAGAAGAATAATGGTGGAGGAAACAGGAGAGAACGAAAACTTAACAATGAAATGAAAGAACTTAGACAGGGAATTGCGAGAATAACCAACGAACTGCACAGGAGAAAGCTCAGAAAGAAGGCTTCAAGAAAAGAAAAAACTATCATCCAAAATCTTAAAATCAAATGAATGATGCTAACTTGGAATCAAACAAGCTGAGAACAGTATAGGAGGAATGGCTTGATAAGCTTAAGTACAAGAAGATGAAGATGAAAAAATATATCGAGAAAGGAGCAAGAGTCCAAGATAACATTTTATATCAGCGAGATCAAAAGACTTTCTTTAAGAAAGTTGGAGGAAACTGACGTCAGAGGAGGTAAAATGCCATATATGGAGAGGTTTGTGGAATTCTGGGAAGGCATCTGAGAGAGAAAGGAGAGGACACCAAATATGCCATGGATGGAAGAAGTGGAACGAGTACTCAGAGAGAAAGTAAGCGTAATAGAAGACTTCAAAATTGATTTTGTATTTCCGAAATACCTGTGTGCAAATTACTACAACAAAGTAAAGGTGGTAAACCAGTAAACAGGAAAGTACATAGAACACAGCTTGTTTGTTAATGGTCTGAAACAGTATCAAGAGAGTCATAAAATCCTGAAAGATGTCAATGAATCATCATGCAAGAAAGCCAGGATATCGGAGCTTGTTACGGGGCGTCGAAATGTGCGAAAATAGTCTTTGATCATGGCAAGATGGTGAAGGGGAAAGGGTTGCAAATACTGGAAGAACGAATGAAAACAATGGACCCGGATAAGAATGAGAGTTACAGATTTCTTGGCATTGAGCAAGTAGACGGAATAAAAACCAAGGCAGTATTTGAAAGAGTCAAGGAGGAAGTAACCAATAGAGTCAAAATGTTGGTGAAGACAGAATTAAATGATGCGAATCTGATTGCTGCAATAAATGCGAAAGTGATGCCGGTCGCAGCATATCTGATGAAAGTCTGCAAATTCAACAGTAGGGAACACAACCAACTTGATCAGGTAATTAAGAAAGAATTACCTACAAAGAACATGTTGGGAAGACAGGCAAGTGACGAGAGACTTTATCTGAAAAGACAGAAAGGTGGAAGAGGACTAAAGTCAATGAAGGATGTATGAAAAGAGATGAGATTGCGTGTAGCGTGCTATATGCTAAAATCAGAGAACCAATGGATAAAGGTAGCCTGGAGAAGGGAACAACTGAAAGAAGAAAATGCCATCATCGCAGAGTTCTTGACCACTATGGAAGAAGTTGAAGTGAGGTTAAGATTTGAAGATGAAAATGTATAGTTGGACAATGAATTAGTCGAGGCAGAATGGAAACCAACATGGTAAAAAGTCAAAGAAACGTTGAAGAAAGGTGTAGAAATAAGGCGAATCGAACAGTACAAGATGAGAGAACAATAAAAGCAAAATGTTTAGGGACCAAGAACGAGAATGCCACCTGTAGCTTACACAGAATCTACACCCACGCAAGATATGCGCAATAATGGATATGTTGGAGCAAATGGTAGAAACGAGGTCATGGAAAGTGACAAGAGTTTTGATGGAAGATGGAAGATGTCGAGTGTGTTACGAACAGAATGAAACGGTGGAACACTCATCTGCAGGTTGCAAGGTGTTAGCAAACAGTGAACATCTATCTGTCCAGACACAACCGACCTTTGATGATATTGGCAGTTGTTTGGGTGAAAGAGTACAATCTCATCGGGAAGGATACGGTGTGGTATAAGGAGAGGTGGGAACGAGGAACGGTGTTAGAGAATGAGAAAGCCAAACTTGTCTGGGACTTCGAATTCCACCTTCGAAAAACAACGACTGCGAGGAGACCAGATTTGACTTTTGAGGACAAGGAGCGAAAAATCATCTGGATATGTGATATGGCTTGCCCTCAACAACAGAATCTGGAAACAAAAAGGTTGGAGAAGGTAACAAAATACCGGCAACTAGCGTTTGAGATGGGGGAGAGACGGCCGGGATACATGGTAACGGGCAATAGAAAATGGAGCCCACGGTGGTGGCTCAAAGAAAACGATAAGTGAACTTATGAAATTGTTTACGAAAAGAGAATTAGTTATCAGAACTGTATCGGAGATGCAAAAGACAATGCTAAGAGACAGTGAGTTAATTATACGAAAAAGTAATGTCGGGACTTATCCAAGAAGAAGAAATTTGATTAGGCTATATGTTGTATGATAATGTCATATGTAACTGACAAAATTTGATAGTTATTTTATACTTGGGCTCATTGCAGCTATTTTACTCAAATAATAATTTATTTTTTTTTTAAACTTCACTTGGTTTTATTTGTAACTTAACGATCTAGAAAATTTACAATGAAATTGATCTACTCAATACAGGTTGAAACACAACTAAGCTGTCACTGGATCCAGAGGACTGGAAATATCACAATGAAGCCTAGTTGTGGTACATCCTCTATAGTGATACTCTCCATTTGGGCATATCACTGAACGACGATGTATCAGCTGGTTACCAGATTAATAATTCTGGGTTTGTCCATTCTTTGTTTCTCATACAGAAAATAAAGTATGATGTCCGTATACAAATGTTTATCGATCTTTTGATGATAAATTTAACAGTTTCGTCATTGAGATCGAGGGACTTTAATTTTGAAACAATCAAGCTATTTTTCCCAAACACACCTAGAGTTCCGAGGCTCAAGTTTACATAATAAACTTTAAATCTTCTTGATAAATCGGATAATAACTGTTCGTAGCGTTGATTTTTACGGTCGAAGTTACTTTCTATATTGGTTTCAAATCCAGCTGTAAGTTCTAATATTAGTAACTTGTCACCTTTCACTATAACAAGATCTGGTCTTTGGGCATCACCTGTTATTATAGACGGGTTGGGGTAGCCGTCAATATCAACATACGCTTGTAAACCTTGAGATGTAACGGTTTTATAAATGTGGAGAAGGATTGAGTTGTGTCTCCAGTTATATCTAAGCTCGTCTAATGCAGATTGACATCCACCGACGACGTGGCCGAGGGTTTGCTG
>RDPX01000294.1:1519582-1538329 GCA_003991215.1 Morbakka virulenta | reverse complement strand
TTTTTTTTTTAAACATTTGTAAACATTTTTCATTTTATGTTTGTGGCAAATAAAAACTTACTTACTTACTTACTTGGTCTAACCAAGTAACACCACCATCAGTTCTCTTAGGTACAAGGAAAACAAATATGAGACAAAGAAGTATTGGAACTAGCATAATACCCAAGGAACATACAAGGTTTATCAAGTGATCAACAGTTGGGATTACTGTAACACCATGTCTACTGAAAAGGAGAAGTGACTTGACCTTTGTAGAGAAAAAATTACTTTACTTTTTGTGATATAAAAACATGCATATATGCTTCACTCCTAATTCTAGGCTGCAAAATTTGGAATTTTTTTTGTATCCCTTCACTGTGGAAACTTTACATTAAAGTAAACAGGAAATTATATTGTTAGCTTATTAGGCCTAGACAAATTTGATTTACTTGTACCATGTCCAAGTTCTAATGACATTTTAACTTTCATAAATAGAAATTTTGATGCAAGTATTTATAAAGACAGATTTTCTTTTTATTATTTGGTATTTTGTCATGCTTTAAAGGATTCTCCTACCAAAACATATGAGCTTTGCATGCTTTTGGTATATATTTCATATATTTAACAATTTCTTGTCTTTAAAACTCTGGTTAATTCTTACAGTTGCCTACTGTTGACAGTTGATTATTCTACCAACTATTTTTCAATCTTGTATCAGTACTGATTTTCAATATCTCCTCATTAATGGATACTTTTCTTTAACAATGTCTTATTGTGCTTTTTTATGAATTGATTGCCCATATTCCTATGGATATCTGCCATGACAGTAAAAACCAAACTACAAAAACCAACAGAATTTTATTGATATGTAATTTTATTGATTTTGTCTTTATATTTTTGTTTATATGCACATATTCTCAGATTTTGATTAGAGACACCTGGAACTAGGTGTTTAATCCAGTTTACATGTAGTGTGATAGGTTGCATTTTATTGAGAGCTTTTACACATTATACAAATAATCTGTTTCATAATTGAGGCTTGCGTGTGCCTGTTAAAATGTGAATTTTTCAAGAATGGCTGTATATTTTGGTGTGAAATTTTGGATCTTTACACAGCTTTCTTGATATCTTCCCCATGTCATGTGTCATAGAGAATTTTCTCAGGTGAGACAACTGTGCATCCAGAACTTTCTGGGGTTGTTTTGGGTGAAATTTAGTGGTCAACTGGCAAAATCATCAGCTTACTATACAAGAGGTTTCTGAGTGTGAACTCAGCCACATCCCAATTGTCTTCTTCTTCTTCTTTTTTTTCTCTGACATTTTCCTTGTCAGGGGTTGTCATGGCAAATATGGTAACTCCACCATGGACAGACCTGTACATCCTCCTTCTTGAGTCCCTTCACTGCCATGTCTTCTCTGATGTTGTCCTTCCATCTGTGCCTTGGTGTTCCTCATCTTCTTCATCCTAGTATCTCCATCTGCATATATCTCTTTCTCACATACTGTTCACATCCCAGTTGTAAATAGCATAGTGAAATTAAACTGGGATATGACAATATAGGCAGCAACCTAGGCCAGTTTTAAGAAATGCCCTGGAAGAAAGAATTATGTTTTTGCAGAAGTGCCTAATTGGCAATTTTTACTTTTGATGCCATTTTTAGAGCGTTTAGGAGTAGAAAAAGTATGTACTTATGAAGTAAAAACCAGTATACAAAGAGATTAGCACATTTTTTGTAAGATAAAAGGTTTGGCATACCAACAAATTATAATCTCTGCAGAACTTGTCATGGACCTGGCAGTTATTTGGATCCTAGAAGTTAAAACCCATGCCTCACTGCAAAGTAAACATATACACTACCATAATAATATGCCATCAATTTGAATGCAGTGTCATTTATTCAGCGATTTGATAGGAATTAAGTTTTACTTTGAGATTTATATTGATGTTGTCAGAAATTGAGTAGAAATATTTCTAGTATTAGAAATTCTTGATTCTACTAACTGATTAGAAGCCATTGGTCACGGATATTTATCATGTCATGAGCTGTAAGCTTTTTTGAGCTACTTCTTGAGGGGTACTTCTCTCATCTTCCGGGTATTGTAGTAATTAGATATAGCTATTTTGTACTTTGATTGTGCATGTGTGCTTGGTGACAGGGATTGAGTTGTTTTGGATTTGTGGGAAGGGAAAAAATATTACAACAAGAAAAATAAAAGAAATCCCTCATCCCCCACAGCACAGCAGTCACATCAACAGTGTATCTTATACTCTTAATTGGCTCTCTGAATATGGCTTCCAGCATTACAGAAAAGAAACACAACAAAAAAAAGATAGGTACAGTATCATTCCATAAAACAACTCAACCTCTTGTCACCAAGCCCATCCACACCATTAATGTATAAAATAGCTTTTGCTAATTACTTAAGTAGCCTAATGATGAGAGAAGTATCTCTCAAAATGAAGCTCAGAAAAAACAACTCACAGCATAATAAATATTCTTCATCAATCATTTCTACTGTTTGTATCACATGTTCTTGTGTATTTTCAATGAAGCTGAAATATTTTTTGATTAATTTACTGAGCAGAGATTATTGTTTACTAATTTTATCTTGTTATATTTTGGTATTGTGTCATTATACTCATGATATTTTATTATGTTATCATTTAATTTGTTTAAAGTCATGCAGTTGGTATTTTATTGTGGGTTTTTTTTGTCGATAACAGCACTGACATGGCATCATTTGTGTACAAGTCAAGGTAAGTGGATATCTTCATGTTGAAGTTTTTTTTATACATTTTGTAAAAACAGTTGATTAATTTCTACAATCTAGTGTCTTTGATACTTATTGCTTTATCCTTATTATTTTTACACAACATTTTATTTTTTGCTGATAGTTAACATTGATATTAATCAGTTGACCATGGACCATAGGTCAAGCCCATTTTACATTTAGAAATTGTCATGGTTTTACCTTTCAGTTGTTTTGCTCCACCTGCACAGACTGGAAAATAAGTTTCTGATACCATGAAGGGTATTTTCATGTCAGTCACTTTCTATTTAGGGCTTACTACCACTTAACTATTTACTTATTCAAACTTTTGAAGTTTTCTTGAATCCTTTTCCAACTGATAATTTCAAAACATAAAGCAAGAAAACAAAACCGAACAAGATCATCTTGATAACTTTAAAATTCAAAGTATTGATCAAGAAAATAACCAGATAATATCGGAGTCTAATTTTTAATTCCTTTACAAAACCATTGTCAGGACAATCAGGGCATTGCCACAGTCCTGACGATGATTTTGTAAAGGAATTGAAAATGAGACACTGATATAACCTGGTTATTTTCTTGATCAATACTTTGAATTTTAAAGTTATCAAGATGACCTTATTTGGTTTTGTTTTCTTACTTTAAGTTTTCTTGTTTAGTATTATTTATAAATGTGTTATATTTTGTTTGTTTTCTTCAACAGGATGTCATGATAAATTGTTGCCTCCAAATTCATTTCATACTTCAAAGGAAAATGATTCTTGGATAAAAACAGAGGTAACATGGCATCACATGAAGTGTTTCCAAATTGACTTAAAAAGCTTAAAAACTGTGACTGCAGTAGAAACCAAAAACTTTACTGTTACACAGTATAAACTTGTTCTAAGTTTACAGGGGAGCATTTTTAAAATTTATAAGGAGTTTGAGGAGGATAAGGTATGTTATATTTTTTGCTATATTTCTTGTCACTGTCATTCATTTAAAAACTTAACCAATTGTAGATATAATCATCTTAGTCGCTGGTAACTTCTAATTATTTTGTAAAATTTTGATCACTTGGCAACTTTACTGCCTATTAAAAAACCAGTCACTCACTAGAAATAAAATGATGGGATATTTCATTCAAAATTTCAGACCTTCCATGCTCATCTTGTATCTGTTTTGATTACTGTACTGTTACACTTTTCAATTGAATAGAACACAATTCACACCCAGGCATGTTATGTATTAATGCAGTAGAAAATAATTCCAGACAATTGGTTAAAATACACTGAATCTTTGTCAATACCTATTCTTCCATGCTAAAGAGCAAAACATGTCAAAGTAGTTTAAGGTTGACACTTGAGTGTCATTTGTTCAAGGAAAGCTTGGGAACATATTATTTTGTAGTAGAGAGATACAACAAGGTTCTCTGTTGATATACAGAGGGACCATTATAGTCATGAAAGAGTACCATGTAAAGGGACAATCAGATAAAACATGCAATACAGTTTGACAAGTGTAAGGACCAGATCAGGAATGATAAGTAATTCAGCTACGAAAGTTCCAGTGACACCCAGCAGAGCTTCTTTGTTACAACCAAAAGAGATACAGAATTATCAATTAAGGTTAGTTCTGAGACCTGAGACCTGATTACATCAAGAGGGAAGACATTCAGTGTGTATGTGTGTGTGTGTGTGTGTGTGTGTGTGTGTGTGAGGAGAGAGACAGAGAGAGAGACAGAGAGAGACACTGTGTGTGTCTGTGTGTGTAAGAGAGAGACACACACACAGAGAGGGACACACACACACACACACACACACACACACACACACACACACACACACAGAGTTCATAAAAGATTGCTTGACTATTTTTGTTGATGAAGTTTGCCTAGAAAAAAAAAAAGAATATGGATAACATAAGCCTCTGTCAATACACCATCACAAGATGAATAGAAGATATGAGCCAGGATATTGAATAGCAACTGGAAAGTCAGACAGTGTGTTCCTTTTAGTATGGCACTGGATGAGAGGACAGATATTGCTGATACAGCAGAACTTACTGTATTTGTTCAAACAAATTTGAGATCACTGAAGCACTCCTCAATATGTGTCATTTAAAAGGGACAGCATTTGAAAGAAATTTAACAGGTAAGGTAAGAAAGCTATGTCAGCTATGCAACAAGATCTTTTAGCATGTGTTGGCTTGCAAAAGCAAACAAGGTATTTTTAGAACAGGTTAGTAAAGAGAACACTTTCCACGTTGAGTTTTTAATATCAAGAGTTAATATTTGCCCCATGAACTTTTAAAATTGCAATTCTTAATTAATTAATTAATTAATTAAATTGCAATTATCAGCAAAATTGGATCACATTTTGAAGAATTTAGGAGACATCAAAAAAAATTTTCATTTTTTTGTTAATCCATTCAGAGTAGATGCAAGCAATTACCCAAGTGCCTTGAAACTCAAACTTCTTGAATTTGCAAGAAGATGTGTATATGTGTGTATTTGTGTGTGTATATGTGTGTATGTGTGTTGGTGTGTGTTACTTTAGTGAGCCCTTACCATTGTGAGCAATTCTTTTCCAAAATGAAGAACATCAAAACACAGTGTCTAGCTTTCTGAATAGAATTTGAGGAATCAGTTACGGATTTCACTCTCTTCAATTAGAGCAGACTTAATTAGATAATCTAGTAAATTGATAAACTAAATATCACATTCGGAACACCGAGACATAAGGCCAAGCAATTACCTTTTAGTTTTGAAAACATTGCCATTCATTGACTTCATTGTAGTGTAAGATATTTTAAATTTATTACGTTCTGATTAGCAGATGCTTTGAGGACAAGAGGAATAGAGGGAAACAGAGAACACCATTTATGGAAAGGTTAAATTCTTGGCAACCACTAACTTTTTTGAGGATATGTGATTTGTTTTGCTTCGTTGGTTTGGTCATGTGGAGAGAATGGACAAGAATGCTTGGGCAAGTAGATGCAGAACAATCAAGGTGACAGGAACTACTGGCAGAGGAAGACCGAAGAAAACATGGGAGGAAGTGATAAGGATAGATCTCAAACAAAAAGATGTCAGCAGTGACCTGGTGAAGGATAGGATAACTTGGAAGTTGATTTCAAAAAAGCGTCCAACACATGCTAGCGTGTAAAATGGACGTTAAACCAAATATGATGATAATGATGATGATCTGATGAGACTGAATGCAGAGCCTTGATCACAATGTCTGGCTCATCTGAAAGTTCCTTTAAAAAATGGAGTTGGAAGAAGAAGAAAATTACGGTGTAGCTACAAAAAAGACATGTTGTAGAAGAAAGAGTTTATATCATTTAAAAAAATACGTTGCCTTTATTTTGATAATTTAATACACTCCTAAAATTCCATATTNCAAGATGTGAAGGAGAGAAGAGAGAGAGAGAGAGAGAGAGAGAGAGAGAGGGAGAGAGAGAGAGAGAGAGAGAGAGAGAGAGAGAGAGAGAGAGACTGTGTGTCTGTGTGTGAGAGAGACACACACAGACACACACACAGAGGGACACACACACACACAGAGTTCATAAAAGATTGCTTGACTATTTTTGTTGATGAAGTTTGCCTAGAAAATAAAAAAGAATATGGATAACATAAGCCTCTGTCAATACACCATCACAAGATGAATAGAAGATATGAGCCAGGATATTGAATAGCAACTGGAAAGTCAGACAGTGTGTTCCTTTTAGTATGGCACTGGATGAGAGGACAGATATTGCTGATACAGCAGAACTTACTGTATTTGTTCAAACAAATTTGAGATCACTGAAGCACTCCTCAATATGTGTCATCTAAAAGGGACAGCATTTGAAAGAAATTTAACAGGTAAGGTAAGAAAGCTATGTCAGCTATGCAACAAGATCTTTTAGCATGTGTTGGCTTGCAAAAGCAAACAAGTTATTTTTAGAACAGCTTAGTAAAGAGAACACTTTTCACGTTGAGTTTTTAATATCAAGAGTTAATATTTGCCCCATGAACTTTAAAAATTGCAATTATTAATTAATTAATTAATTAAATTGCAATTATCAGCAAAATTGGATCACATTTTGAAGAATTTAGGAGACATCAAAAAAAATTTTCATTTTTTTGTTAATCCATTCAGAGTAGATGCAAGCAATTACCCAAGTGCCTTGAAACTCAAACTTCTTGAATTTGCAAGAAGATGTGTATATGTGTGTATTTGTGTGTGTATATGTGTGTATGTGTGTTGGTGTGTGTTACTTTAGTGAGCCCTTACCATTGTGAGCAATTCTTTTCCAAAATGAAGAACATCAAAACACAGTGTCTAGCTTTCTGAATAGAATTTGAGGAATCAGTTACGGATTTCACTCTCTTCAATTAGAGCAGACTTAATTAGATAATCTAGTAAATTGATAAACTAAATATCACATTCGGAACACCGAGACATAAGGCCAAGCAATTACCTTTTAGTTTTGAAAACATTGCCATTCATTGACTTCATTGTAGTGTAAGATATTTTAAATTTATTACGTTCTGATTAGCAGATGCTTTGAGGACAAGAGGAATAGAGGGAAACAGAGAACACCATTTATGGAAAGGTTAAATTCTTGGCAACCACTAACTTTTTTGAGGATATGTGATTTGTTTTGCTTCGTTGGTTTGGTCATGTGGAGAGAATGGACAAGAATGCTTGGGCAAGTAGATGCAGAACAATCAAGGTGACAGGAACTACTGGCAGAGGAAGACCGAAGAAAACATGGGAGGAAGTGATAAGGATAGATCTCAAACAAAAAGATGTCAGCAGTGACCTGGTGAAGGATAGGATAACTTGGAAGTTGATTTCAAAAAAGCGTCCAACACATGCTAGCGTGTAAAATGGACGTTAAACCAAATATGATGATAATGATGATGATCTGATGAGACTGAATGCAGAGCCTTGATCACAATGTCTGGCTCATCTGAAAGTTCCTTTAAAAAATGGAGTTGGAAGAAGAAGAAAATTACGGTGTAGCTACAAAAAAGACATGTTGTAGAAGAAAGAGTTTATATCATTTAAAAAAATACGTTGCCTTTATTTTGATAATTTAATACACTCCTAAAATTCCATATTCATTTCAACTTAAGGGACTTGTCATATATTTTTTAGACCAAGAAATGGATTTTGAATTAATTGTATTGCTTAAAAATGTGAGTTTTGAAGCAGAAGTGGGTCTTCAAATAGAATGTAATTAATTTCGTTGAAAGAGTTGCCTGATTGCGTTATGGCCTTGGAATTCAACATGATCTTTACCCAAAATTCATTTTCCTATATGTTATTGTTTTTGATCGAAATTCTTGCATATTATCATGGTACAAATTTCACAACTGTAGCTCAAAATCTACATTATCCTATCGCTTTTAGGTTCAAAGATCACATATTTCCTAGAAGTCTAAGGTTCAAAGTTCATATTCAAAAAAATTTCTTATCCACACCATTACTATCTGTAATTAAATTACATTTTCTTGACACAAAAGGAATATAATATTCCACGACCAATGCAGAAAGAAAAAGGCTTATCTTACAGATTGAAAGAAAAGTATAGTGAAAATGAAATTTAAAAGAGTAATACTGCAAGAAAAAAGGGTAAAAATGAATGCAAATGTGAAGAAAGCGATAAGTAAGAAAAGAGAACACCAAAAAATATGTTGAACCAAGAGGAAAGCAGGAAGCACTTTTACCTGTCTACAAATTACAACTAGTATGGCTCAAGGCAATAAAATAATGAATGATAAATTGTTCCAGGAAAAGAAACAAACTTATAATAAGGTTTTGTATAAACACCGGAAAGAACACGGGCGTTTTGAAAGTATTTGTAGACCAGTAATTTCATTTGAACTATTAGACTCAGCTAAAACATTTTATAATCGAGCAGAAAATATAAAAGAGGCATTAGGAAAACATGAAACGGTAACTGTTTGCAAAGATGATGTTTTTAAGTTATTTTGCAGAAGTGAGAGCTTTACACAACGATTGATGAGCTGTGAAGACTTTCAAAAACGAAACACAGACAGAAAAATTAGGAAGGCAGAGTTTCCTGACATATGACTGCCAAATGTATTTTTATGTAATGATATACTAAAAAAGTTTGTTTTTGCGGATACCACAAAATAATGTTATCATGATAGAAGCATTAGTCCAATTCACGTTTCTCAAGTGGCTTTCTCTAGTCTTTGCTTTGCTTAAAACCCGATTATTTATCCTGAAATAAGCTAAGCGATGTTAATATAGAACATTGACAAAAGAATCTGAGCGGGACTTTTAGCTATTGACAAAAGAAAGTGAGCTGGACTTTTAGTTATTGACAAAAGAAAGTGAGCTGGACTTTTAGTTATTGACAAAAGAAAGTGAGCTGGACTTTTAGTTATTGACAAAAGAAAGTGAGCTGGACTTTTAGTTATTGACAAAAGAAAGTGAGCTGGACTTTTAGTTATTGACAAAAGAAAGTGAGCTGGACTTTTAGTTATTGACAAAAGAAAGTGAGCTGGACTTTTAGTTATTGACAAAAGAAAGTGAGCTGGACTTTTAGTTATTGACAAAAGAAAGTGAGCTGGACTTTTAGTTATTGACAAAAGAAAGTGAGCTGGACTTTTAGTTATTGACAAAAGAAAGTGAGCTGGACTTTTAGTTATTGACAAAAGAAAGTGAGCTGGACTTTTAGTTATTGACAAAAGAAAGTGAGCTGGACTTTTAGTTATTGACAAAAGAAAGTGAGCTGGACTTTTAGTTATTGACAAAAGAAAGTGAGCTGGACTTTTAGTTATTGACAAAAGAAAGTGAGCTGGACTTTTAGTTATTGACAAAAGAAAGTGAGCTGGACTTTTAGTTATTGACAAAAGAAAGTGAGCTGGACTTTTAGTTATTGACAAAAGAAAGTGAGCTGGACTTTTAGTTATTGACAAAAGAAAGTGAGCTGGACTTTTAGTTATTGACAAAAGAAAGTGAGCTGGACTTTTAGTTATTGACAAAAGAAAGTGAGCTGGACTTTTAGTTATTGACAAAAGAAAGTGAGCTGGACTTTTAGTTATTGACAAAAGAAAGTGAGCTGGACTTTTTTTTGATACCTTGTGCCGTAATTATTTTTATACTAATAATTAATGTTATTGAAATGACCTTTTGTTGTACAGTCACAGAGGGTGAATTTTCATGTCGTTGCATTTTTGGGCTTGCAATGAAGGAGAAATAAGTGGGTTTTTTACTTCCTAAAATGCATGATGATTCCCCATGTCTTCTCGACATTGGGAATCATCATGCATCATGCAGGGGGCATAATGAAAATAAGGTCTTCATGAATTGTATTATGCTACCCCTGGCACCGTTTCCCTAGATTACCTTCCTGCCTGTTTGTTTTGTTCTTTTCTGTTTCTGTTTACTCTTATTTTTTAACTATTTCGGATAACATCATGTATTAGGTTTTTAACATTTACCTTTGAACATTTGTATTTTTTTGTTAGTGGCGAATAAATACATACATACATACATACATACATACATACATACATACATACATACATACAAGATCCTCGAATGTATAAGAACGCGAAAGGTTACACGAAAAGAACGTGAAATTTTACATCATAAACAATGTATATAATCCTCGTGACGAAACATATATTATTTCAGACTTAACAATTTCTTCTGTTTCTATTGTTATTTTATTTTATTTCTTTGTTTGAAGACTCGAGAATATTTTACGTATAAACAGGGGAAAATGTTGTAGTATTGATGAACTTAAGAGTTAAGATGAAGAAAAGAAGTACTGAAGAAGAATTATGAAAGGAAATTTGTTACTTTATTTTACGACTGATACGACGTCTAACGAAAGATAAATTCAATTTCTACAAACACGTTTCCTCGCCTATGAGCCTTTCATTATTCCCCATGAGGTAATGTTTGGCAGTCATCGATTATCATAAAAAGAAAAAGCGGTTCTGAACTGCGTAACACATATGTATTGCCACTCAAAAAGCAGGTGAAAAGAAAAGACTAGTAAATCCAAAGTGATATCGAAAGAAATTTATCTTTTCTCCCAACACAACACGATAGAATGTCAGACTTGTACTATGTCTTTAAGTGTTTCACATTCCAGCTTTTCAGTGTCGACGTTATGACTGACCTTCTTACTGCTTCACTGAATTCCAATTCAAAGGTCGCATGGTATATACTTTTTTCATCTGATTTTGTTGTTAAATAAAATATTATTCTTAATTTTATGGTCACTTAATTCCAACCTCATCTTTTCAATTTTACAGTTATTTGCAGGAAATGTAGATAATTCCACATTCAGGAAAAGTAATAACAGCTGTCCATTTCAGTCAAGATATATAATGTTTTGTACAGTTGATATGAAAGAGCTGATGCCCCTATTTCGCATATATGGATGTGATGCAAATGATCAACAAGCAGGTATATTTAGTTTAATTGAAAGTCATTTCAATTTGGTTTGTTGTTATGAAAGCCCTGATCCCACTGTAATGTTTAGGTTTTAAATATTTAAAGAGTATCTTGGAAAATGTAGAATGTTGAAAAATTTTGTAACGCAGTCAGATTCCACGCAGTAAATGGCATTGGTTCTTTCTCATACGTCTACCCTGGTAAACAGTGGCAAACGGGGGAGCCATTGGGTTCAAGAATCAATAATGACGTCCACCAGTTAATCATTGAAAAATCCGACAGGCAGAGAAGAGAGCAGAATGGGGTAATTACGCGCACGCAACGCACCCCTTTTTTAAAATATTTATTACACATTTACACATTTTAAAATGTGTAAATTTTAAAACATTTAAAAAAAAAGATCTAGTAAATGGCATTGGTAGGTTCACAATAGTGAACATAATTGGAACTTTAGTTTAGGTCAAGTTGAGAATGTCATTCATAGAGTTTGCCTGGTACCTAATATTTTCTACTCATTATTTTTCTGAGACTTTTCCGATGTACCTTTGGTTTCCACACATTGAGAATTTCTTCTCGGTGGTTTGCCGCCTTTTTAGCTCGAATATTCATGCCAAGGTCAAGGCTAATTCTTTTATAAATACGCTTATTAAACCTAATGTTTTACCTGCAGTAGCCACACTGCCCCATAACATTAAGTTCTGGGTTTTTTTTCATGTATGAATTTATGTATGTTTTTATGTATGTACGTATGTATGTAAGTATGTATCTATGTGTGTATGTGTCATCCAATTATTGCTGTTGGAAGAGAGAGCCATGCAAATGCAATTCATATGCTCATCCTTGCTGTATGGCACGGCATTACTGTTCCCCAAGATTGGGTAGACGGGATAATGCTTTCTATTTTTAAAGGGAAGGGTTCGAAGTCTGAATGTGGCGACTATAGAGGTATCAGCCTACGTGAAGCAGTGGGTAAAGTTCTTTCGAAGATTCTTTAGAATCGGCTGATGGTTTTGATCTGCCTTACTATCATTCCAGAGACTCACTCTGGTTTCCGGGCTCGACGGGGGACTATAGATTTTTGTTCAGTGCTCTCCAACTTATGAACAACTGTATGGAACAGCGGGTACGGTTATATAAAGTTTTTATTGATCTGACCAAAGCTGTTGATACGATCAATCGTAGTGCACTCTGAAAGATTCTTATGAAACTTGGATGCCCTGCACGTTTTGTAGAGGTGATTAAACAGTTACACCATAACATGAAGGGTCGAGCAAGTCAGTGGATCATTGTCAGAACTAATATCAGTTAAGAATGGTGTAAAACAGGGTGACATACTGGCTCATTCTCTTTTCTCAATCCACTTTGCTGTGATGCTTCTTCATGCTTTTAAGGATTGTGATATAGGGGTAGGCTTACGGTTTCGAACGTCAGGCAAGCTTTTCAACTCTCGCCTTTTCAATTCGAAGTCAAAACGTTTTCGGAATCTTGTTTGCGAACCTTTGAACGCAAATGATGCATTTCTTGTTACACATTCAGAGGAAAAAATGCACCTGATTATGGCCAAACTCTCAAGTGATAGCAAAGGTTTTGGGTACACCATCCGCCTCAAAAAGACTTATGTTTTTACCCCCAGTTGAAGTACCATATACTGAACCACATATTGTAGTCGATGGGAAAAGGTTAAAGCTTACTGATGGTTTGGTATATCTTGGTAGTACCCTG
This sequence comes from Morbakka virulenta, assembly GCA_003991215.1. Classification (NCBI taxonomy): domain Eukaryota; kingdom Metazoa; phylum Cnidaria; class Cubozoa; order Carybdeida; family Carukiidae; genus Morbakka; species Morbakka virulenta. The sequence continues at coordinate 1,525,442 of RDPX01000294.1, read as the reverse complement.
AGTAGGGATTGCATTCTGGATGCTGAAATAAATCACAATATTCAGGAGGAAATAAAGTACACTGTGTGCAGTAGATTTTTTTGTCAAAAGCTGGACTAGTGAAACAACTTGTGTCACACTTTCGAAGGCGAAATCAACTATTTTATGAAATCTTGCCACCTTGTCCATCGTGCATTGCTGCGCTAGCTGTGGTCTAGTCAGAAAATCAGCAAGTGGTCTAAGGAGACACTAGAAGATTCATAATGAAGCTTGTCTCCGTGCAGCTCCAAAAGGGGAAAAGTTCATCTGTCATGTCTGTCTGTATGTCTGTATGTATGTATGTCTGTATGTATGTATATATATACATGAATTACGTATGTATTTACGTATGTATGTATGTACATGCATATGTATGAATTATTTATTTCTACTTTTTCCCTAATGTTAAATCACGCAGTGGCTAAATGGAACATGATCATTGATTTTCTAGCACGTAATAAAATAGAAAAACTACCCCAAGAGTGTGCATGTTTAAGATGTTTAAGAGTGTGTGTGATATATAAGCTCAGTAGTAGGCCTAGTACAAAGATTAGAAGCAATACCTCAAGGGACGTGACAATGTTGGAATTGAACACCTCTAACATGTCACGCAAGTAACCTGCCACACTGTTACAACGCAATAAGATCCAAAGATGTCCTTTTTTGGCTGAAAAAATACGATCATCTTTTTTTAAAGGTTATACTATTAGATGCAAACAAAATGTATTCCTTTTATTGCTCAGGCTTGCCATACCCATCACAATTCAACCAAGTGCATTGATTGAAACTGAAAAATCATGTATTTCAGGAGTTTTTTCTCCCTCGGTGCTTTATGGTGGCAAAGCCAAGACAGTAGTCATATTTTCTGATCATTTGCTTATTTGTAAAGCCTAAAGATAACTGGCCCACATAGGCCACAAGCTTCGCACAAGCTTTTCATTATCATTTAACTAAGATATCTCTTGTCAGGGGTAAGATAGCAGTACCTATGTTTTAAGGTATTTGATTGTTTAACATTCTGGGTAGCCCCAGAACGTTGTTCTCCAGATGTTTCCCAGGAAAGGTTCGAGTTTTGACTTTCAGTTGCTCTGTTAATGGTTTCTGATAATATTTAAATACCAGAAGCCTTCACGTATAGCCCTTTTTGGATTCTAATGTTTCTCAACCCCGTATGACAATCAAGTACAACCTTACTGACTTTGCTAATAGATGTTAATAAGGCAATTATGGTGGAATATAGTATACGTTCTCGACAATGAACATTGTTTTTGTTGTTCTAATTTGTAGGCGTAGCATCTTCAAGCATTGCAAATATTAAAGTGATCTCAGTAACGAGCAGCAGCATTGTTGTTGATTTGAGAGCAGTGATTCACCACAAACTGTCAAAGTTGTATCTGAGTTACTCAAGTACATCTCAGGATACCAAAACTCGACAAGTTACAATAAATAGCTCTTCAGTAATATATCACGAAGAAATAAATAATCTTAAATCATGCACAAACTATTCAATTTCCATTAAATGTGTCGACCAATGCTCGACACAAAACAGAAATACTTTTGTGGAGACTTATGCGTCAGGTAAGTATTAATTTTGAACAGTTCCTTTTACAAAATTTTTATAAAACTAGGATTATCAATAGGACACCCACGTAGTGTATGAAAGTTAGTTAAAAACAATAGCAAAACTCGACGATATATATATATATATATATATATATATATATAGAGAGAGAGAGAGAGAGAGAGAGACAGACAGACAGACAGACAGACAGACAAGTTTAGGGTTATTTGATGGGTCACCAGGTCCTATTGTCACGTGACACGGCATGGGACTGCCGGCCACGTGTTGACCTGACTGACAAATATGAGATTTAGCGAAAATATTATTTTTGCATCATTTATTACCATCAGTATGTTAAAATATCTGTTAAGAATTTGGAAGGTTTGGTTTGTTGTATTCATTTTTAATTTGGCCTGGGACCAGCAGTAAACAAATTGTTGCATTTTCAGATTTTATTGCTTCCTTAAGTTTCAAGAGTTTCCTTTCCTGTTTGATTCTCCTGAGCTGCAGTATTGTTTCCGTTTGCACTTACTCTACAGAGTTACAAAATTTTCCGTGTGATATACGGTTGATACGAGGTGGGACATCATCACTTGCGTTGACGTTCACTCAGTTACTGTTCAATGAACAAAAAAACCCTATTGCGTCGTTGATTTTCGGCTTGGAAGTTTAATTTTTTGTTTGTTTTAATTGTCAAGACAGAAGCGATTAAAAAAATCTTCAAAAATCGAGCTCGATTCCATGACTCCAAGATTAACGTTGAGATGCCCTACCCACTGAGCCAGCCAGCTGGCTTGAAACAATTTTATTTTGCTATTATCGATTGAGATATTTGCTTTAAAGGTTGATGCCAACAATGATTACAATGGAGAAAATGACTAACACATAGTTCTCCTTGACTTTCGACACGCCGGTCAAAAAGGTCAAGAAGGTGTCCTGTTCCCATTTTAAGCCTCGTAATTTGAGTGACAACTTTCTTAAAGTTTCTATTTTAACGAAACACTGTTTTAGGGTGCATGGTTTGTTGAAGGTTTGTACTTTTCTTTCCCCGTACCTTCGAAATCCTTGATGTTTCCCCCGATATCTATGTAGGAAGATGATGGTGGTGGTTAGGGGAAGTAATGATGGTTATTTTTTTCGTTGCTGTATTTTCTTGAGGTTTAATTAGAGTGGGATTACTTTTGGTATTGCCTTAAGAGTCATTTTAGATGTGAGCATACAGCATTTATATTTTTTCATAAATCCTTAACTTTATAGTGAAGCTTTAAGTAAATATTGTATTTGTTTTAGAGTCTATTAAGCCAAGGATTATAAACGCAATTTCCTCGAATCCTTACAGTATTAACATAACATGGGAGGTAAGTAGTCATTTGGTCTTTGAAGTAGAAAACTTTGTTGGCTCCAACTGTCATAAAAACATGTTTTTTTGGTGATGTAATCGTGAAAGCTGTGCTCGTCAATTTCAATAACCGAATTCCTCGCGAATTTTTTTTATTCTGAAAAACTCCAGTAGTATATTTTTAATCTTGAACTGGCGACATTACTTTTGTTACAACAAATACACTGTGCTTCTCTTCATCCTCAACATCTTCTACTGTCACACCCCAGCCTTGTTGGCAAAAGGAACAAACTTACTTATCCTAAAACAGTTTTGAATTTTGTAAGATGTGACAAGAAATGCGTTCCTTTTCAGCTTGTAGATGGCACCAAGTGATAGTTTTGCCAAGTTCTTGAGCAGCCACACCCGTTTCATTTTTAATGAACATCTTTTCACTTGGTAATTCGCTCTAAATTGCCGTAATCACAAGTTTTGTTATGTGTTCAATGCTCTTAAGTTAACAAAAGGCTTTGAAACATCATAATGATAGGAAGTAGCACTGAATGAAAAAAAAACCAACAACGTGCAAATTTTGTTGCTGATACATTTTGTTAATGTTGACCTAAATATCAATGTAAACCATGCTTGACATCCATATCTTTGTGGTAATAAGAGAAAAGGAAATTTTGGAGTCTAGGAAAACAAGTCATCTTTTTAGATTTAGCAATAACGCCGATATATATATATTTGTGCTTTATCCATATTTACTGAAACTATTGCTTGTCCTTTGAAATTTTGCCTCCAGCAGGTTGGCCCACTTTGAAAATCAAAGTTACATATTGCTAGGGAGCATAAATAAGACTAGTTTAATGAGCACTGAAATTTTCTCGCCGCATACTATTGTATTTCCATCTACAGTATATTTTTATCCGACCTACAGCACCAGCAAAGTCTCCAGCAGGCGTCTCTATCAGTTCTGGCAAATGTAACACTGTTGACTCATTTGGCTTTACAGACAAATAACCATTTGACCCTGTAAATTCTATAATACCAGAAAACATCCCAACGTAGATTGATTGATGGACATTTACGCCGTCATTAGACTCACCTTGTTTTGAATAGTGCAGTAGTGGCCGAGTGGTTCGAACCAAATCAACAAATTAATACGTAGGAGGTCTGTAGTTCGTACCAAATCAACAAATTATTATTTAGGAGGTCTGTAGTTCGAACCAAATCAAAAAATTAATATTTGGGAGGTCTGTTAAACGAACTGTTAATAACGATGTTCCTTGACCATATATATAAACATGTGCATTTATTTCCTTATTTCGTGAAGATGAGATGTCACTTAACTTAGACAGAAAAAAGTGGTTAGCAAATTTGGATGTAATGTGCTTGTGTATTTCACCCTCCCTCCCCCTTTCCTCCCCCCTCCCCCTTTCCTCCCCCCTCCCTTACTCTCCCTCTCTTTTTCCTCCCTGGTGTGCATGTGTGTATGTAAGTATGTGTATTTGATTGTTAGTTGTTTGTGTGCTATGCTACTTTGTTATATATTTTTGTTGGAGGAGACCACGGTGTGATTTCATGGAGATTGGCTTGTTGGTGTTAGATTTTTTTGTTTTGTTTTAGCTTCCGAGAAATCAAAACGTGTCTTGCGCATCAAAAATTACAGGATTTCTTCTTATATACAAACATCACAACAAGGATTTGCTCTACCATACTATACAGATGGGTCCAAATACATCTGGTCGTGTTTTCGGAAATTTGGAGAGTTGCACCAAATATGACGTTCAGTTGTTTTCTGTGGGCCCTAATGGAATTAGCATGGCCGCCACTCGAGTAGTCGAAGTTCGTGGAGAAGGTAACTGAATTTTCTTAGCAGTTAGAAGACTTCATTTTATTGTCATGTTTTGATACAGAGAATGTCTTTGTGCTTATGTTAAACCATCATACCGAATTTTTATTCAACGGCTTTTTATTTATAAATTTAAGAACATATTGATATCCACTTACGCATTTCTCTGTGTAGACGTACATTCATTTAAACGTTTTTAGTGTTGGAAGACGAGGTGTGGCATTGTTCTCAATCGAACGCGCAGGTCGGTTGTGATTGTGGAACTCTTTGTTTTGATGAGGAGTTGTTTTGTTTTTGAATACATGTACCAAAACGCCTGTGCGTGATCGATGGTGGCTGCCCTTTCAGAGTTACCAGTGTGAAAAGTATGTTTAACATTGTCTGTAGTTTAACAGTGGTAATTATTTAATAACAGACTGAATTCCAGTTAACTGCAAGTATTGCAAATCCCGTCTTTGCATTAACGACTTATTCTTGATGTTCATTATGGCCAATTTCTGTAAAATGGTCCATAAAAATTTGTACCGGCCAGAACGTGGAGTAGCAGTATAAAATAATCTCAGGATTTAGTGGGACATCGCTCATTTCATCTTGCAGTTTTTTAGTGACGCAGTTTGGCAAAAGCTAATTTGCAGGTACTGTACAACATTCCTGCATACTTAAGTATACACTATACACTATAATCTATATTCATGTAGTATTTAAATTATATTGATAACATATTATATTAGTTTATATTATATTATATTATATTATATTATATTATATTATATTATATTATATTATATTATATTATATTATATTATATCATATTATATTATATTATATCATATTATATTATATCATATTATATTATATCATATTATATTATATTATATTATATTATATATTATATTATATATTATATTATATTTTATTATATTATATATTATTATATTATATTATGTTATATTATATTATATTATATTATATTATATATTATTATATTATATTTTATTATATTCTATTCTATTATATTATATTATATTATGTTATGTTAAATTATATTATTCTGTAGTATTTTATTTTGTTTTGTTGTTGATTTTTACATCTTAGTAGTAATCGTAAG
>RDPX01000294.1:1496153-1507402 GCA_003991215.1 Morbakka virulenta | reverse complement strand
GTTCGAAAAGAAGTTTTAAAAGCCGGAAATTTTAGTGCTAATATTTTATTTAATTTTCAATATTTCATATTTACTCTGTTTTTGTACGTATTTGTAGGGCCCATATTCATTCATATTACGGTATATATACGTATATTTCTTATTATTTATTTATTTTTAGAACCTGATATGCCAAAACATTTTGAAGCCTATAGCTATGACACGTATGTGGTGCTTAAGTGGAAAAAGCCGAAAATTATCAATGGCATGTTACGGGGTTATTTGTTAACTTTAAAGGAGATGTCCGACAAGGGAGGTGTGGCGTCGACGAAGTCTGTAAACGTAAGCATGAACGTCACTACATACAATTGGACGGATCTCAAGGCCTACTGTAGGTACACTGCAGATATAGCAGCTCTTACAATAATATCTGGGCGTAAAGAAAGTGTTATTTTTGCAACCAAAGAAGCATGTAAGTTTACTGCTACTATCTTTTATTTTGAATTTTATTTTTTAATGGTGTTTTACTTCCACAACGGTAATAACTGTTTGAAGTGGCACGTTAAAGTTCATTTTTAAAGTATGACGTCATTGGTACCCATCGTTGACGTCATTGGTATCTCATCGTTGACGTCATTGGTATCTCATCGTTGACGTCATGGATATTCTATGTTATGCTTCTTTGCTAAGATAACTTCGTTTTAGTTGGGGAGCATTTGGTAGCTGCCCAAATATTTTTTTTCATTGTTTTTTATTTTTATTTCATTTTTATTTCATTTTTTAAAATTTTTTTTTACATTTCTATCAATTTTTATTGTTATTTTTATTTAGATTTTGATTAAGTTGGTGTCTTTATTTTAATTTTTATTTGGGTTATAATTATTTTTGATTATTGGTATGATTATGGTTTAAAGATGATCAATAAAATCACGTTTACTTCTGTGGAAACCTTTTAGGAAAAGCATAAAGTATTCTGCTTTAGTTTTCCCCGACTTTAACCATAGAGATTAAGCCTGGTATAGATTACGCTTGAAAATGTTGGGATATTTTTTCATATGCATTGTTAAAGATAGAATTAAGGTTAACTTTGAAGGTACTACAGTGATATCAATCCATTTCATTTGGGGTCACTTTATTGGGGGTTTAGGCTACGCTTAGTACTGGTACTATGTTTTTGACGTAAGGAGCACAAATCGCTTTGACCCGCAAGATCTTTAGCTTACTCCTTCCACAAGAAACGAGTCATCAGACAGAAGTGAATTCGGCTGAGCAATGATGATTCAGCCATCGTGATTTTCACAAACCTTATGGTATCTTATAACAGGGCCCAAGACAAGTCGCAAACTTTTCTGATGTTTTACCAAAAATAATTGAAAACCAAATTATCCTTATCAGCAGTGCAAAGGCTGATAAGGATAGACTTGAAGAGCCCCCAACACACCACAATGGAAGACAGATTCTTATTTGCCTGTGGCCAAAAACCTCAAAAGTATGAAATTTTCACCGATTTTACAGTTATGAAATAGTTGATCCTCGTAAAGCTCTATTTGCCCAGATAATTGTTGGATAGAATAAAAGACTAAATGTTATTGTGCCCCGAATCAATTAGGATTCGTATCACTTTGCTAAGGGCATTCTGAGGAAGAACCAGTAAAACAAAGCCGCTTGATCTTGTCAGTTTCAACAGATTATGGTGGCATGATGGGCCACGGTTTTCATTCCACCGATTTCGAAAATTCTGGATTTTAGTGTCACGTAATTGATTGGACCGTGGAATTGGGCATTTGGAATACACTTATTTGAAAACAGTGGAGCTTTCTTCGTCTAGCAAAAAAAAATTGGGACACTCGAAAAGTTAACTTGTTCTCTTTTAAAAGGTAAAAAAGGGGAGAAGAGAGAGGAGGAGGTTAAAGTATGTAAACGAATCACTTATTCACTGACCCACCCACCCACTCAGTCAATCACACATTCACGCAATAATACCCCCTGAAACAAACCCTGACTTTCGATGCTATTCCCACACTTCCCCTCCCCCCTCCCCCCACACACTTTCTCACCGCTTTCCTCGACTTTACTTTGGCAGTATTGCAATCCTTAATGAATACAAAGATTGAAAATATAAAAACTACAGTTTTCGAAGTCGATGCAGTCAAAAACTTCATAACAGTGACAACACAACAGTGACGTTATAAACGCGTACGAATACGGAATACTTAAATTCTGAGGTGAGTGTCAACCAGGCCACCAAGGTGTTGTTGTTGTTGTTGTTGTGTAAGCTGCTGGTGGCATATTGGAAGACCACCCCAGTGAGCTTGATCCGACCTTATGGAACGGGAAACCAACCTCTCCTTACCGCCGAACAAGTGAATATCTAAAGCCCACAGCAACGGCCCATGCCCCTGCAGTATCCATCTGTGACCAAATGGGTAGGTTGCACTGGGAATATATCTCCCAACTACAGGGGCGTCGAAGACGTACATTTCCTGGTTGGTTTTTCATTGGTGAGATAGAGCCAACAGTTGTTAGCCTACCACACGAGGTTTCCCAGGATTACGCCAGGGTGCCACCTACACATACCAGCAGCGACGGCACTGAAAAGCATCAGCAACATACAAGCAAGGCAGATGAGTTTGCAAAGAAACCAGAAACAATAAACCTTCACTTATCACCAAGGTTGGGCCGTAACGTCCAAAAAGAATTTCCAAGTCGACGACGAGCCAGATTCGAAATCACATGATCGACGGGATCGATTTCTTCCATGATACGGAAGAACAGCTTGAAACGAAGACTATTTTTTAAGGTAAACAGCTACTCACAAGATTCCACTGTGGGTTCTTTATTGGTTGGTCAATCGCTCTTACAATATATCTTGGAAAGCACGTGCAAGCTTGGCTGTCATTTTTATCTAAAAGTGTTGGGTGCAATACTCATATGTCCGTTATAATAAATGAGGGGAGACACTCAAGCATAGCTAAGAAAATAATTAGCTATTCAGGTACTACTGTAAAGCTTGATAATGGTAATTTTATTTACCGAAAAAGTGCAAACAATGAAGAAGTTACTGATTTATTTTATTCTTTCTTACAGCGTACTAATTTGTGTTGTGTGAACCCATCTCATATAAAAAGATTTACGGAATGAGATAAAATAATTTCTTACTCAAAACATTTTTAAAAATGTTTCAAGTGAGTTAAAAAGCCTTTTGCTTAAAGTATTAGATTTTAAATCTTATTATGATAGCAAAACTTAAAGAAGTTTTTTATTGTTTTGAGATGTAATTTCCTGATGTTGTGTTTCATAACAGGAAATATATAGCAACCATTTGCTGGCTTCATTCATTCAGATTTTTTGTTTGTTTATTTTTTTTTAATGCAGTGCCCAGTGAACCTGTCAACGTCAGTTATTCGTTGTCAGGCGCCACCATTCTTTTGCATTGGCTCCAGCCAAAAAGCCCAAATGGAATAGTCTTAAGTTATAAGGTAAGACATTTTATATCCCTTTCAGCCCATCGAGATATATTTTCACTTCTGAACACCGTCTCGTTTCTAACGGCATTCGCAAGTTGCCGAATCTTTAGAGGTCAAATATTGTATTCACTTATTCTTACCCCTTCTTCTTAAATTACGTAACCATTTCCCAAATTCTCCAGCCCTAATCCTCAATTTCCAGTTACACCCTACAAGGAAGGAAAACATTAATGTGCCAAGATAAAACATCAAAGATAAAGTATATGTTGCATGTCGCAGGGCGGCCTCCATATAATCCGATGTTCTTTTTCGTAGGTGTGAGACCCTACGCAATATGACTTATACAGGTCAACTGTTGATTGAGTATACGCTTGTACAGAATTTCAGAGAAAAAAATGTCGAGTTTCTTTTCCTTTTATATAATGGATTCATTGTTTTCGAAACAAGACTTTTTGTTATTAATTATGTGGGTTTTTTCATTGTTGAAGCGCATATAAAACTAAACGCTGTAGTTTTGATGTTGGTGGTTTTGGTGGTTAAATCGTTAAAAGATCGTTTGAACTGTATAGCGGATTTTTAACGACATTTCTAAAAGTTATTTGCCGTTCTTCCACACTTTTCGCAAGTAATCTTTCCATGGTAGTACTCAGAGGTTTACCTTTTATGCAAATTCTTTCCATGATAGGTTTTAACGCAACAAGAGTGCTATTGGAGTGTTTTTAAGTGTTTGAAGGTGTTAATTTTACCGTTAATTTAAAGTCTTATACTTTACTTTGACATAACCGTAAATTTAGTCTAGTTGCAAACATATTTGACAAGCTTTTGAGCAGGAACTACATTCCCTTAGTGCTTTTCTGATTAGAATTTTCCTCGATATTGTTGTCAGCAAACAATACTGACACTGGTAATTTTAGCAGAATCAAAAGATCTGATGTACTTTTTCTCATTTCTTCCCCTTGAGAAAATACTGATAAGCATTTTATTACTACTGGTATTGAAAGTAAGTACAACGTCATATATATATATATATATATATATATATATATATATATATATATATATATATATATATATATATGCTATATATCACAACAAAAGAGAAAAACTTGAGAAACGAACCCCGGATGAAATTTGCCAAGTTCCACCTCCGATTATTTTATATTGATGGGACTGTAACGTGTTACAACAGTAGTCACAAGGTTTGACTTGAACTTCAGCGCCAATATCTGAGAAGATGTACTCAAGGCGTACAATGTTAAGGCATGCCCATGGTCATATTTGTAAGCCGACTCTGCTTGTTGTTGCCAGCCATCTATACTTTAGATGAGCAAGTGGTCATTTCGTACCCAAGATGTGTACAGTATTGAAGCACTTATTAGGATATTTGGACCAATGCAACTGGGTGTATATCACATCAGTGTTTGACTGACAAACAGAATGTTGGAAATGATGAAGAACTGAATTATCTTGGTGTAATAATCAGTAGTTATGGAGATAGCTGCAGGGTAATAAGACGAATTGTTATGAAGAAAAATACGATGACATTTCTAAGAAACATCTAAAAAAGCAGATAGATCAGCAGAAAGAGGTATGACTGCTTCAGACCTCATTTTTTCCCCTAGCTATTTACAGATCAAAATGTTGAGTTTTGAACAAAACGGACCAGAAGAGATTAAGCTTCCTTGAACTCTGGTGCTATCCAGGACCCCCTACTTGTCAACGGGGAGGTAAAAGAACTAACGACTGGCCTCAAGGAAAAATCAGTCAAGGACGCGTTGTTATCCTAAAAGCAGGAACCTGAGTTTTGGCCTTATTGGAATGGCAAAGAACATTCTCTTGGGCCCTTGTGAAAAGGAGAAGGGGAAAACCAAAAGGCAAGACTGTCAGATAATTTAAAAGAAATTATGAGGCATTGCAATGTTAATTACTATTCCATTTAAGAAAGAAGGATTTTTTTTATAGTTTATATTTTTGAAGCGCTAAGTAAGGCTGACTTTTCGGATTTTTTCGTTCCCTCTTAAATCTTCCTTATCAAACAGAGTGCACACATGAGTTTTGCCACTGGGCATCTTGGAATATCGGTTTAATACTTTTGCTTTGTTCAATTCCACTTTTAAATACTTGATTCAATAATACTTAAACACATGTTTAGCTTTAAGAGGACTTAAATTGACGAAAATTCAGATTTCCGATGTTATTCATTCCATATGATTAAAAACAGACATGACCGACACTTGAGTGTCATCTTCTTTGTTTAATCGTTTCCATTAAGAAATAAGTTTTAGTTAAATTGGTAAGGTATACATTTTATTGCTAATGAATTTTGACAGTTGGAAAACGATTCTTGCATCTTTATTTAACAGGTACATTATCTTGGTATCAAACGGTATCAGGCGTCTTTTAAACACGAAGAAAGAGAGAAATTATCTGGTAGATCACTATCGAAAAAGCTTATCCCCGGGACCTTTTATACTATTAAGGTATCTGCTGAAACTTCAAAAGGCTTTGGTAAAGAAAGCAGTCCTTTGTTAATCATGATTCCAGCACAACGTAAGTACTTTTGTTACCTTCTTATGATAATGATAATGATCATCATCATCATCATCATCATTTTATGTTGGTGCTGCTTTATTCTTATTATATGGTGCTGCAACGTGGTTGGCCCGTCACTTTTCGAGGAAAGTTTATGGCAAAGGTAGATAAATGTAGTTAGATAATGATGATGATGATCATCATCATCATTTTATGTTGGTGCTGCTTTATTCTTATTATATGGTGTTGCAACGTGGTTGGCCCGTCACTTTTCGAGGAAAGTTTATGGCCAAGGTAGATAAATGTAGTTACTTAAAAGATTTGATTGGTATAAATGGTAAGATGGAAGGTGTTGATCTTATCAGTTGGCATGCACTTATTTTTAGGACCTTAATTTTTCAAGCCGGAGTTGTGTATTTAGCCAGAGCATAAAGGAATGTTTATAATTGGTGACGCGAGTTACTTATGACACCGACGTCGTCTGCGTAGCTCAGATTGGAAAGGGTGTGGCCACTAATCGAAAAGCCAGATGGGTATTCATTTTCAGCTTGAAGCACAAGTGCTGCAATGAAGATGCAGAATGGGAAACAGAACATCATGTTTAACTCCTAGAATATCAAAGCAACGTGACTTTTCATGTGACTGTTTCAGAAGGTTGATGGTTTTTTTTGTTGATTGCTGTTTTATCTAGAGAACTCTTTTACCAGGGAAGTTTGACACTATCAAAGGCTTTCGTAAAGCCATTGAATGTGATATTCACAGGATTGTTAAATTCTTTGGATTTTTCAATTGTTTATTCTAGGGCTAATGTTTGTTCGATAGTTTCTCATCCAGGTCAGTAAGCAGCTTGTGTCGTATGAAGAGACGCAAACATGTCTGCATTAGTTCGGGTTGCAATAATACTAGCAAGGAATTTGTAAACGTGGCTTAAGGCTTGTTTCCATAGAGCTGCAATTTCCGCTGTAGCGGAAAATGCGCGTGAGCTTTTTCCGCCTGAGCCTCAAGCCATTTCCACACAGCGTATTTTTTCATGTAAACAAACATGGCAGCTATAAACAAGAGGTTTCTCTTGCTTCAAAAGCAAAAATTGATTTTAATATTGCTTGTATTATTGTATCGTAAACAAAGACGCCCTCAGAATGGAATTAAAAGACAACGGAAATTCTGGGTGAGAAAGCTATTTCAGGAGAGAAGAAATAAAGAAGAAATAAGCGGTTCACCTCCAGTTTCTCTGTACTCGGCGTAGGTATTATCAAGGCCTGGGCCTTTCACATTTTTCCGGTTGTTGATGGTAAAGAATGTCACACTTTTTAGGATCGGCTGAATTTCATCAGAGGTGGAGTGTCAATAACGACTTTATTTTGGTTGTCGAAATAAAATGCTTTATAAAATTTTACCCGGCGTTCAAGGATTTCGTTTTTGTTAGTTAGAATGGCTTTGTTATTGTCTTTGATACCCCAGCTTATGTTTTAAGGTTATGTTTTAAGCTTTTTCAGTCCAAGATTGTATTATTTATATGATGGAAAGTTATTGACTTTTTCAATACAACACTGAGTATGATTCAGTCGAGCCTATTGGATTCAGCTTCAGCAATCTTATGTTGCATAGATGACGAACCATTTTTCTTTCTGATTTTGTGTTTATTGGAGATCGCTAGTTTAGTTTGGTGCGACATCCATTCTGTGTTTGTTTTGTGTTTGTTTGTGCGACATTTTATTGAAAAAGCCGGGTTTTTACCTACAGGTTCCCAGACAAATGAAATTTTTGAAAAGATTACAGTAAAACTGTGTACATCTCTTAGTTAAGATGGCAGAGAACTCGGAAGTCTCTCTTTGCGAATTTCTCATCAAGCTCTGACATAAAAAGGCCTAAAATGGATTCGACTTTACCATCTTGTGTGATGACGAGTAGTAGCTTTTCTTATGGCTTTGGCTCAGAGTTGCATAGCGGCACATGCTATTCGGTTCAGTGTTTTTAGGCAGTTTTTCTATGGAGGCATCATTTATACCGTTACGTATGGAATTGTATAGGTTTTTAGAGTCTGTTACTGATTCAAGCTTGGTGAAATGACTCTGTGAGGTTGTCTGGAAACATCCAGCTACCTTTGAGTAGGTGTTTGAGTTGTTGAATGTCTAATTTTGAAATAGACGTTTTCCTCTTTGGCCAGGAGAAACGTATATGATTTTTCTGTGTACCTTGCGATTGTCTGATATGTCGAGGGTAATTAGGGGGGAGCTATCGAAAACAGTCTTTGCAGATTGTTTTTACAAGAGCATAGTATCAGTTGAGGTCCAAGTAAAGAGCTTTTTCTTTCGAAACATGGTGTTGGTGACTGGCAGATAATTTTTCACACCGAATTGGGCAACGAGTATTCTTCTGGCGTTTCCAATACTTCAGGTATGTTTGTCAGTTGCTGAGAGGAAGGCATTGTGTAGTTGACTTAGTTTACTGTCGAAGTCGCCCATGATAATGGGGTGCTCTCTATCGGGATGCTGTTGACAATAGAGACAATAGACAATAGTGGCTGGTTATTAAATGGATTTCAGTCATGCTTTCTTTAACATTTTTTTCTGAGAATCCGACAATTTCCTATTTTATGTTGTTGAGTTCATGAAGCATTATATGTAAGGAGTGGTTATTAAGGTGATTCATCGTTCGTGGATTCTAGGTACAGATATTAAATGTTCTTTTTGTATTGTATTTTTCACTGGTCGCTTGTATCATACCAGTCCGAGGCTACTGATATGATTACATTAACACATATTCTTTCACTTACTCGCTCTTGCACAAATATATGCGCATCCGCCTCCCTGCTTGCTTCCGTTCATTTGAGGTGCAACTCACTGGTTTGTTACGCTTGGCAATTAGCACACACTGACACCATATAACCCATTTACTTAAAATAGTATTGTACTGAATGAAAAATATAAGATGATGAATATTTTCTTCTCCTTTTGAACAAGGTTTAGAACCGCCGCCAGTGCCCAAAGTATTCATAAGTTCAGTAACAGCATCGTCAATTGCTGTTAATTTGCAAAAATACGAAGTGAAAAACGGAGAACTGAGGTACGTAAATGTGGCCGTATCCATCGACAATTATGAATTTTGTGTCAGCTTTTATTCTAACTAAATTTCTATTTTAACAATGTTGAAAATTTATTTGATCAAATAGGTCAAAAGCTAAACGTTTAAAACCCCACGGAAAGGCAACAAATCATTTACCATACTTTATTACAGCCTAATTAGTTTTTGGTCTGAGCTCACACTAATAGATGTAACCACCAATCTGAGTACTTGTTAAATTGATTATGAATTCATTATATTTCCATATGTAGGTCAGTACAAAAACCCACCTTTTGAATCAACCATAGCAATAGGATTTGTACAAAAACAGTATTTAACTGATACAGTGTGCCCAGTTTTGAATCGCATCAAATACACACAAGACGTCAAGACGACTTCTTTTACTCTTGACCACCTACAAATGCCATTAAACAACACAACATTTCTTTGTAACTAAGATTACTCCATATGTAGTGTGACGCCATCCACCAGACGATATGTCTGTGGCTACTCTCACCCTTCAGCTCAAATGCATTTCTGGTGTCATTGCACCTTTTGTGTTTTCCCCTCATTTTTATATCCAAATTAATTAGCCCCCCCCCTTCCATCCCCATTTTTTTTCCTTTTGAAGGGCTTTCGAAGTCGTTCTCGAAAGAAAACATAGAGTGCGGAGGTCAAACAATGGTGAGAAAATCCTACCAACGAAGATTGGTAATTATCATCAAGCAATGACACTTGGTGAAAGGTTTTATGTTACAGCTAAAATCGACCCTGTTATGTTACCAATGAAATTCATTTTAGGGGATGGCAAAAACTACAATGGATATTACAATGCACCTTTAGATCCACTGACATCATACAAATTGTTTACACGTGGGGTCTCCAGAAATGCTTATGGGGTACGTTTGCAAATTTTTATTGTACGTGTGTTCCAAACAAATAGTTTATTTTCATTTCTTTAACCCTTTTATGTTTCACTTGCGAGCACTTGTTGGAAATTAGGTCGGGAGATTTTTGATATCCTAAGTAAATATTTGTCGCTTGGGAATATTTACGTGAGGGATTCTTATTACAATAGTTTTGTTAAGACTTTTACCTTTAATGTAAGCTTTCATGACGCGGCTGAACCCATTCAGCTAACAATTTTCGTCTCGTCTGCATTCCATGGCAACTGAGTTCAGTAGCCTTAAAATGTTTTCCTTCTCAATTGTTTTATTTGATAACATATCGGCATGGCTTTTAAACTGTACTTTTCGATTAATGTATATTTAATGGTTAAGAACCATACACTGTATAGAGCAACTAAATGTATTGATCTGTGAAGAAAGAGATAATAGACAGAACAAATCGATAACTTTGGAGTTCTCTTAACACCTTAAAAATTCAAGTCGTGAAAAGAAAAGAAAAGAAAAGAAGGCAGTGGTCCATAATCAACCTGCGTGAGGAGAGAAGCTGCATTCACAGAGAGAGTTAATACAAGAAGAGGCAACAAGGTAATGACGTTGAAGATGTCGAGAGAAGCAAATGCAGCAAACTAAGCTAATACCAGCAGGAAAATCTCGTTTCATCACTTCCCATAACAATTACTTACTTGCTTGTCCTCTGTGTTCTGCTTCTTTGGTAGTCGAGGACATCCCATAGATGCAATCAGACCTTCGTTGAAACGTTTCCAGTTCTTCTTCTCACTTGCTTTTTTCCTTAGACTCTGGAGCTGTTTTCTGGTACGGTTTCTGCCCTAGTCCGGAGTTTTTGATGTCTTCACGGATGGTGCTAAGAAGATTTGTAGAGTGGTGTCCTATTCTGGCTTTATACGTTGTTGCTCCTGATATGGCGAGCTCAAGGGCTTTCTGGGCAGGGGTGTTGATGTCCATGCGTTGGACATGACCTAGCATAGACCATCTTCGCTTTGCTACCAGTGTAGATATAGGATTCGTTTGGCAGGTTTTATTCTGTTCTTTATTACTGATTATGCTTTTGGAGCATAGGTGACCTGTTATCGTTCGCAAGTGTTTACGGTGACATTTATCTATTTTATTCATCATGGCTTTGTTGGTAGCCCAGCTGTCGCAATTATATAGCATGATGGAGAGGCAGAACGCGTCATAAAGTTTGAGTCTGGTTTTGAGCGGTATCTTAGAGCGGCAAGCCCAGATTTTCGATAATGATTTAAATGCTATGTTGCCTTGGATGCATCTGGCTGAGATATCT
>RDPX01000294.1:1471094-1488630 GCA_003991215.1 Morbakka virulenta | reverse complement strand
TACTACTACTACTACTTTGACTACTACTACTGCTACAACTGCTACTACTACTACTACTACTACTACTACTACTACTACTACTACTACTACTACTACTACTACTACTACTACTACTACTACTACTACTACTACTACTACTACTACTACTACTACTACTACTACTACTACTACTACTACTACTACTACTACTACTACTACTACTACTACTACTACTACTACTACTACTACTACTACTACTACTACTACTACCCACAACAACAACAACAACAACAAGTCTTTCGCTCCCCTATTTCTATACATTTTCTGCTTTCCTCTTTCATTCTTCACCCTTCCTTTCCTCTCTTCTTCTTTTCCTTAAACTCAATGACTTTTTTCTCTCCTTTTGTTACCATTTTAAGGCTTAGCATTTCAGTTTTAGAACTGATGGCTGAAAATACAGTCATCGTGTTTTAATGTACAGCCACGGGAAACGTTTGTTACACTAGTACATATTTTTGCTTGCTCTCTTGCACTCCCTTCCACCTATCTTCCCATTACCCCTCCCATCCATCATTCTATTACCCCTCCCACCCATCATTTCATCACCCCTCCCACCCAGCATTCCATTACCCCTCCCACTACTTCTTCTTTCGTTCCTTTTTTTTCCCGTTGCTTTTCTCAGCAGATGATTGATACATACAAAATGTAGATAATCGTGGCAAGCATTGAATTTAAAAAGCGGAGAGCGGTGTTAAGAAAATTTCAATAATGTCATTTTTTATCTTCAAAATATTTTTTTCAGAGCAACACCGGCTGCTTTCGTCGGTGGGTGACAGTCGTCGTGATTCAAAGCATCCGGCTTTAAATATCACAGTATTCAAAGACCATGTCCACAAGTTACATAAAAACCAAGGATTTACTTCAGAATACAGCGTAAGTATAAAGCTCACGATTTATTAGAGTTTTTGATTTTCCATGACCTGAAAGTAGTTTAACAGTTTATAGTCGTTCTTTAATTAAAAATTTTAAAGGATGGGGATTGAGTTACCAGATCCATTGAGATGAATAGCTTTATCTATTTTAGAGGCCTTTTTTCTTGAAATAGTTGGAGAAATTTCAATAAAAAATGTTCCAAATATCTAGATTGCATCAGGCTAGGTGATCTGATTGATCTAAACGTTTTTACCACATAAACTGTTTGGGTTTTTTTGAGAATACAAACACTTTGCTTTATTTTGAAGGATGAAAGTAATGTAACAGGTAAAATATCGGAAAGGTTTTGGTTTAATCTGTAATACCCCCCCCCCCCAAATTTAAGGGGAATATAGTTCAAGGCAAAGCTAAAATTTTATCCGTTGTTTTGCCGCGATTAAGCCTAACAAACTCAATAATAAAATATAAATAGTTATCAAGAAATGATGCGTTGGATTTCGAGGGTACTTGTATACACGACCATGCAAGTTTCAAGTGTTTATGAAAACCAAGTCAAAAGAAATTTTGATTCGAACTTTTATTGTAGATTATTAAATCTATTTTAAAGAAAGTAACAAGTCTTTATCATAATTAAGGCATATAGCTGTATGTGTTTCAGGCTGTTTAAACATTAGTGTTTTGCAGAGGAAGGCCCCTCGAGTGACCTGAATAGCCCGATTGTTGATATTTCCTCGTCTCTTGCGACATACACAGCGCCACTTTAAAAGCAGAACTTGACACTATTGAAAAAATCCATTTAGCAGAGAACACAAATTGCCCGTGTATTTCTATCTATGAAGCCGCAAAGTATCACGCATATTGTTAAATGGCGAAAATGGAGCTGGACTGCATCTTATATAGTGTCAAATACCAGATATCCTTGAAGTGGTATTTTTATATGTTATATATTATTTGTGCTGTTCGTACACTTGTAGCTCCTAGTAAAAGCTAGCATTTTGAATGCGTCAAAGGGTCACCAAATGCTAATATGTTTAATGTGAAGTGTACCATCTCAAATCTATTTGACTATTATAACAGAATTTTCACAAGGAGATAGATTATATCAGACCAGGGGACCCAGGAATTACCAAAATACTGGTACTACTTTTATTACCGCCATTTGCGCAGATAAAGCTGTTGTGAGACCCAAACGTTCCAATTTGACCCAACGATTTAGGCTAGATGACCCGACAATTTTTTTCTTTGATAAGATTAATATGAACTGTTTAATTATTGATGTAGCCTTACCAGTGAATGTACGTGTTCATGAGAAAGGAAAAGTAAGCGTTGAAAAATATAAAGATTGAAGGGGGGGGGGGGGGACAAACGAATTTGACGTTTGCAAAAGTCGTACCATCGGTTATTTTTGGCTTAATTTCGAAATGGTGAATATAATTTTTCTAAAAAACCATATCAGAAGCAGAGATGACCCGAAAGAAATCGAAGAAAATGTAAGAGAAAAGAGATAAGCCTTTGGTCTCCCTGGTCTCGTTAGTTAGACCCTCTTCCAAAGGGTAACAAGCAGCATAGGGTCAGCCTGAGAAAAATCAAATAACAACAATATAATAATAATAATAATAATAATAATAATAATAATAATAATAATAATAATGATAATAATAATAATAAATGTAGCCCTGGGTATTGACATTAAACTGCCTCCAGGTCACTCTTGAGCAAGGTGTAGCACCTGTTAGCTCTCCCCGAGATCAAGAAATACCGGGTTGGTATCCTACGGGGGCTAGTCGGCCTCATGGGAGGGGACTCTTAAGCTTTGGGTGGAAACCTCTCTAGTGATGGTGTCACGATAAAAACACCAGTGACTGTGAACCTTAAAGCGCAACCTCATTTGAGTGCAATGTCAGATCAAATAGTTAAAAACAACGGTGTGAATGGGGCTGGAGCTTCATGTGAAGGCCCCTCGCCCGGCAGGTGTCCCCTGACACATCAGGGGGGGGGGGGCGGTCGTCATCCTACTACTGCCAGAATGGGATGGAATAAAGAGTTAAACATTGCTGTTATGGAGTTTTATTTTTAAGCAAACCGATGGATGAACAAAGAAGACGAAGAAAATAACTGATCCACTGTTAAATGCTGTCAAAAGGAATAAGATAATCCAGACTGATAGTTCCTTGAATCCTAAAGACTATAAGAAGAGAGAAAAAGACCAGAATCTGAATTCCTGAAAAGACAAGAAAACGTATGGCCAATTTGTTAGAGAGTTGGAGGGAAAGAATGTTGAAAATTCTTGGAAATGGCTAAAGTCGTTTGATTTGAAAGAGTCTACCGATGCATTAATATGTAGTGCCCAAGAGCAAGCCATAAGAACGAATAGCATCAAGCATTTCATAGATAAGACCAAAGAATCACATTTTTGCAGGATGTGTGGTGAGAGAAATGAAACTGTTTACCATATAATTAGTGAGTGTACTGTATTGGCAAGAAAAGAATATCTAAAGCGTCATAATAACGTTTGCAAATATATACAATGGAAATTATGTAAAAAATTTGATCTTGAAGCAGCAACAGAATGGTATAAACACGAACCCCAGGGAAGTGATGGAGAATTACCCATGTACG
Organism: Morbakka virulenta; assembly: GCA_003991215.1. Classification (NCBI taxonomy): domain Eukaryota; kingdom Metazoa; phylum Cnidaria; class Cubozoa; order Carybdeida; family Carukiidae; genus Morbakka; species Morbakka virulenta. The sequence continues at coordinate 1,485,099 of RDPX01000294.1, read as the reverse complement.
ATAATGTGGGATTTTGCAATACAATGTGATGGAACAGTGGTTGCAAGAAAACCAGACATCGTTGCAATAGATAAGAGTAAAAAACGACAAAAATTATAGATGTGGCAATACCTGGATATGCGAGGGTGCCAGAAAAAGAACAGGAGAAAGTTGATAAGTACAGACCTCTAAGACAGACCTCATGGAGAACATGCCCCCAAAATAGCACTGTTAGGTGCAGCCCAAATCTTACGGTTGGTCCTAGGGTTAGTCCTATTAAACCTACAGATGAAAGGGTTGTGATTCCGTAGATGGCAGGTAGTTATCTGGGATCGCACCAATAGTAACCGAAGCAAATGAGAGCTAAAGCTTTGTGAGAAAACATATCAAACATAATAAATGCGCGTGGACTCGAAATTCCAGGTAGCGACTAGCGCGGAATATCCAGGTCCTTGACAGTAAGGCCAAAAAGCAGTCTTTATGAGATGAAAACCAGAAGCAAATCATACCGCCTCGTCCCTCACGCGGGTCAACAAGGGACGCGACTCTCAGGGCTAGGGCAGCCTGAGCTCGAAAGGTCTGCTACTGAGCCTAAATCTTCTCCTATCGAAGGCCAGCATGGTCACCAGGAAGGGAGAAATCCCACCCCTGGCCCTGCTGAATCACCACCTAAGAACACTCGAAAAGAAAAAAGGAAAAGATGGAGAAGGGAAGAGTACAAGGAAGTTATGTATTGCTTTTATTTTGCACTTGAAAATCCAGAGACAAATAACACTGAAGATATTTTTATTCACTGGGGTACGCGTAATAGTGATTGTGATAGTGAACAAATTGAAAATCTTAATGCTAATAAACTGGCAAATATCAGAAGGTTTATTATGCGGGAAAAGAAATTGACAGGTGTTGAACTTTCTCAGTTTAAAGGAAAGGTTTTTGATGATGTTAGAATGAATATTAAAAGGGAACTTGAATATGATACACAGGATGATACAAAGAATACTGCTATTGATGTTGGTGTAATTGATAGAAGTGGAGGTGAAGTTGAAGACCTGGATGTTGACCATAGAAATCAGGAGTTGGAAAATGAAAGGTTGCAGGAACCGAATGTTGAAGGATTGCAGGAAGTAAATCCAGAAAAACTGGAGGCAATGAGAACAGACAACTTGGAGGTATTATCTATAGTACAGCACACTGATATTAACGACAGAGACCCACTTCTTAAGATTCGTCACTTTTTCAAATAAAATAATATCTTTAAGGTAGGAAATTTTGCACTACATTAAATCTGTAACGAGCTCGACCCAGATCTGACTTCGATAAACCAACTTATTTATGCAACGGGTAAAGTATTGGTGGTGTAAGATGTGGTGTTAGGACCAAAAGAAAAAGAACTGATGCTAAGAAACCGAATAAACCAAAGTGGTAGGTGAAAATTGATAAGGAAATTGAGCTGTACCGAAAAGAAAAATCTCTATTAGAAGAAATGCAAAAAGCTAAAGAATTAAGATCTGGAAAGGCTAAAAAAGTAATAAGGAAATACAAAATTGAAAAAAAAAACCATATTCCCGCCATTAAGGAAAAGCTAAAACAAAAACTCCCAAGTTAAAGCCCAACGTTTACGCAGGTTCATTAAACGCAATAAGTTCTATAGGCAAAACAAAATATTTGAAACTGATACCAAAAAGTTTTATTGTGAAATTAGTAAATCTAAGATCTGTGTGGATGAAATGCTATTGAAAGAAGTGGTTCGTAGCTTTTGGAATAACATCGGGGGAAATGACAAAGGATTTAATGAAAATACCGTATGGTTAGAACATTTACAACATTCCACTAAAGACATTCCCGAACAAACATGGGAGAACTTGACCGTTGAAGAAATTGTAAAGGCTCTCAAGAAATCTCACAAGTGGAAATCTCTGAGTATTGATCAAATCCCCAACTTTTGACTCAATACTCTCCATGCAGCACACTCGAGACTAGCTCACAACTGTAACCGGACTCATTAACAGAGCTAGACTCAATGCCTGAATGGTTCTGTCTCGGCACAACTTATCTGGTTGCTAAAAATAATGATACTGGTAACCCTAAGAACTACAGACCCATAACGTACCTAACAACAACCTATAAACTGCTTAGTTCAATTCTTACCGAGAGAACTTACACTCAAATAGAGGACCATGACATATTTATCGTTGTCGGAAAGGCCCATACGGCTGTAAAGACCGGCTATTGATCAATTAAATGATACTGGAAAATGCGAACTCACAATACAAACATTTAAGTACGGCATGGATAGACTATAAAAAGGCGTTTGATAGTGACCCCCACCCTTGGATCTTACGTTGTTTAGAACTGTTTAAGATCTCTCCCATTCTGATTACTTTTCTAAAAACGTCGATGACTTTATGGCAAACCAATCTTTTTCTTTCCCACTGTAATGGTACCCTGACGTCTCATGGAATGCGGATTAAGTGTGTGAATTTTCCAGCGGGACTCTTTTTCTTCGCTTTTATTTTGCATGGCACTAATACCCCTCTCCCGAATGTTAAACAACACTACATTTGGATATAAGATCAATGATGAAATAATAAATAATGGCTTTTAGTGATGACATTAGGGTGTAGTTTGGGCTGGATAAATGTGCTAAAGCAAGTTTTCAGCAGGGAAAATTGGTGAGTACACTTAATGTTATACTAGACGATAAGTCTGTAATTAAGAAACTAGATCAGGAAGAGACGTACAAGTATCTTGGTGTTAACGAAGGAGACGGCATACAGCATGCCAAAATGAAAGAGAAAATCAGAAAAGAATGTATTAGGAGGGTGAGATCGATTTTGAAGTCAGAACTTAATTCTAAAAATAAAATAACTACAGTCAACTCTTTAGCCATATCAGTTGTAACTTATAGCTTCAACGTGATAAATTGGAATCCTTCTGAGTTGAGGAGGCTAGATACTAAAATTCGAAAACAATTTACGTGTAATAAAATGCACCATCCTAAATCTGATGTAGAGCGTTTGTACGTAAGTAGAGAGAAAGGCGAAAGAGGTATGATACAATTAGAACTTTTCTATAAAACCTTTACTATTGGGCTTTTACAATATCTAGATAACGCAGTTGATTGGATGTTACAATTGGTTAACATACACGAAAATACTAACAAATTACACTCAGTTGTCAAAGAAGCAGATACGTTTTCATGTGAACTACAAGTCAATCTAGACACAGATAAGACCTTATCACCAACGGCAATAGCACAAAAAACGAAGAAAAACGCTAAACATTCTGGTATGAAGCAGATTGAAAATCAATGGTGTGAGAAACCTCTCCACGGACAGTTTGTAGCTCGTTGCAAGAATGCTGATGTGGATGAAAAGGCAACCCATCAGTGGCTACGTAGCTCCGGATTGAAAGGGGAACCAGAGGATTTTATTCTGGCTGCCCAAGACCAAAGCCTATTCACACGCAACTATCAGGCTAATGTTTTACACAACGGAGCTGACCCTAATTGTCGTTTTTGCGAGGAAAAGATCGAGACAAAAAGACCACTTTGTTTCCGACTGTCTGTCCTTACACCTAATGAGTACAAAATCCGGCATGATAGGGTTGGGTAATACCTCTATTGGAAGCTATGCAAGCATTTTTCTTTTGAAACCAAGAGTAACTGGTACGAACACCATCCAGAGCCAGTTACAGAAGGGAAAGACTTGACAATTCTGTGGGACTTTTCTGTGCGTACTGATCTGACAATACAGGCTAATCGTTCAGACATAATTCTAAAGGAAGGAAAAACAACACCTGCCTGCTTATCGATATGAGTCCTCCTTCAGATAAAAACGTTTCCTCTAAAGTGCTTGAAAAGCTACCCAAATATGAAGATCTAGATCTAGAAATCGCAAAAATGTGGCATCTCAAAAACAAAGCCATCCCAGTTGTTGTTGGTGCCCTCGGCCTGATCAAGAAAGGAGCACAAGCATATCTAGAAAAGATCCCTGGTGAACCATCACTGCAAGAAATCAAGAAAATAGTTATCAGTGGCACATCACATGTTTTTAGAAGAGGCCTGTCTATCTGAATCTTTTCTGTCTTGAAGATCTTAAAATTGATTTCAATGTTAGTGAGTTGTGATTTGAATGTTTGTATCTTACGCTGTCTTAATAATTGTTTGTAAATCGTTCTTTTAGTCTTGAATGAATTGCCCTCTTTTCTCTAGATTTTAAACGTTTTATACTAAAAATTATATATATATATATATATATATATATATATATATATATATATTACGAATTTTTATATAAACCTTTTTTATAATTTATTCTTTTTCAAAAGCTATATAACTTGAATTTCACACACCCTTGGTCACTGGTAGTGACCCGGTGTTTGATCTTAAAATGCAAATCAAAAGAAAACATAATAATAATAATGATAATAATAATAATAATAATAATAATAATAATAATGATAATAACAGTAATAATATTAGCAATTGTAGCAACTGAATTTAAGCATATGTTCGTTTCTCTTGCTTACAAGAATATAGTTTGAAACTTATAGAGTTAATTTTTTAATGGAAATCATTGAAGGATTAATATTTGTTTTCCCTGTCACTTAGCCACCCAAAATAATTTGCTTTTGTATTTTTATTCCTCTATGAATAGCAACTTATTCAGTAATAGTTATTTGAAATAATCCTAACCATTGTCAGTAACATTTTACTACAAGAGAACTTAAATTTGTGGTATTTTTCTTACTTCCATTCCTTATTTAAAGAAAAGCACCTGAGCTGCGTTACTCTTAAGCTTTTTAAGGCTTACCCGGATTGTTATTGAAGTAAAACCGCGTAGGCCTGCAAGCTCCCCTTCTCCAATAGGGTAAGGCGAGGAAAGCATATTCTAATGAAACCTAATTTGAAGCGTTTCGAAGTCTCGGGCTTCAGGTTAATCGAGCACCTTATTATGCTTGCATGTAAATGTGTAAAATGGTGAGTTTATATTTTGTTTAGGGGTGTTTTTTTTACTGGCTCAATCCTAAACGTAGAGGGGCTTTTTTTGCCGTGTTCGTTTTATATCGTCGTCATATCACATTTATATTCACTTTAATACTATGCTGTTTTCATTGAGTACGATGATTGTGTTATTTCTTAGCAACTGGAAATGGGAAAAGAATTCTGCTGGGAAACAGCACATCTTCAAGAAAATAGACCGAAGAATCGCTATGCTAATATAGTTGCATGTAAGCTGTTTAACTTGTGTTTGTTGTTTTTCTTATTTATATTGATTATTTAATGGACACGCGCTGGGTTTTTTCATGCAGGTCATATGCTTTTGCCATCACAAGCTAAACGTCGAATTTGGCAGTAGTGACATTTTCATATATTTACTGAAAAGTCATTGAATCTAGCTAGCATGATATCTCTTTTTGAAGTTTACCTTTCACTTGAAAAGTTCAATGCTAGAAGTCACTTCGATGCAGAGAGTTTAGCATTCCTGGATTTCTCCCCTCTTACTTTCACGCGCGCGATCCATAAGGTAAAAAGCATACTTACTTCTTCTTCTTCTTCTTCTCCTCCTCCTCCTCCTCCNAAGATCAGGAAGCAGTGGAGATGGTTGGAAGTGATAACAGTCCTCCTCCTCCTCCTCCTCCTCCTCTTTGTTCTTCTTCTTCTTCTTCTTCTCCTTTCTGGCTGCTGGTCCCGCATTGCAGGGTCAGTCGCCCGGGTCTTGTGCCTCCAGGTTTCTCTTTCCAGGGCCTCTACCTTGGTGAACACCAAAGTAGCTCATATCCCCATTCACATGATCTCTCCATCGCTTCTTTGGTCTTCCCCTCGGTCTTCTTCCTGGTACTATACTCTCCAGAGCCACTTTTACTGAGTACCCTTCTTCCCTCCTCCTCACATGTCGATACCACCTCATTCTTTTCTCCTTGACCTTCTCTTTGATGTCACTCACTCACAGTTCTCTCCTCGTACTTTTAATCATTTTGTATTTATTAGTTGCCTCCCGTTTCCAATTTTACATTGGAAAACGTGTATTAACTCGGCAGCCTTTCACACGTTACTAAGAAACACATTGGTCGCACTGCTTCAAGGAAATTATATATTTGGTTAAGTTTTATATTTGTTTTTTTTCCTGTGTGTTGTTTATTGTGTATATGGTAAAGACATTGTTGAATGGGGTGAGTTGGAACATGTACCAACCAGCTCGATGTTTGATGCAAAGACAAAAAATAAATGGGTAAAGTAAATGGCTAAAGAAATAAACTAAATCAAAAAGAATTTTGATATAATCATTGAATTAAAGTCTATTAAAAGGCAGTGACAAGAGACTGCTATGGCTTGAAGTGCCCCTTTAACAGTGATATGCATGATGTTTCATTTATGCGATGAGAGGAGATTGGGTATCAATTGCTAAGTATGATCGTAACGTATTTTTTTGGATGTGTTTGTCTTGCCCTACAGAATTCATGAGCTCTTGATGTTTGAACTTTTTGAACTGTATGAAATAGGGTTAACTAATACATTTTTAGCCTGAATTGAGTAAAGGAGAAGTACCTGGAAAAACGAGAGTCATCAGTGACACTGGTGATCGCCCCGTCCTCCATATTTGAGAAAGGAGAGAAGAGAAAGGAGAGAATAATAATAAAAGAGAAGTTACAAGTTTTTTCTATGTACACATATTTAAGAACAGTAATTTTCCTATTGCAAAAACCTCTATTTCTAGATGACCACTCCAGGGTCGTTTTATCAACAATTGATGGCCACCCAGGCTCGGATTATATTAATGCATCCTATATTGATGTAAGTTGACATTTGTGAAGTTTTCTTTGAAATGACTGTTTTCTCCTTCATGTTTTAATTTGCTCCCAATATGTTTTTGGTAAACACAGTGACCGCGTAATGGTTAGTAACTGTGAAAAAATGTGACCTGAACCTATGCCTTTTAAAACGAAACACAAGACACGATGTTTCCGCCCAGAAGGTCTTTTTCAACTAAGCGGAGAAATACACGACACATAAAAATACCACACTTGTAGAAAATGAGCCTTACACTACAAGAAAATTGAAACTGTTAATGAAAGGGGCAATGCTTTTTGGTACAAATGTTCACAGGAGTGCGAGTTTTGATTTAGGTCCATGACGTCATTGAAGCCAGGTTGAAATGTGCTGAATGTTGAAAGGCAAAAACAGTTGTAACAGATTTCGACATATACGTGTATTGAAACAGACAGCAGTAAACTGCACGAAACCTTTATTAATATACTTTAATCAAGCATTTGCTATCTTCTGTCGCAACGAATGCTCACCACAGTTAATTAAGGAGCTGCATAGCTACTTTCCTGCAAAAGAGAAATCTTGTCGGAGCGATTTACAAAAAGAAATTATAGTAAAGACTGGGAGCTTGATAAGTATTTCGGGTTTTTTGGTTTTTTGGGGGTTTTTTTTAATTCTGTAGCGAGTTTTTAGGGACAAATGGAGAAACAATTCGTGGAAAATTTGGCGCAATAGGAATTTTTAAATACTGTATATGTATATACTTAAAGTATACATAACTTAACGTTTAAAACTTAAACATTCCTTTTATTAAACCTTTTTTTTTTTTTGCTTTTTTCACATTCATTGATTTGATTTGATTTGATTTGATTTGATTTGATTTCAAGGGTTTCATGAAACCAAATGCTTACATAGCAACGCAAGGTACGTGTATTTATATCATCATAAAATCATAATTCTCCTTTGTATGGGATTTTTTTCATGGTCAGGAAGATTCACCATTCTGTCATACGAGTCGCCTCATCCAAGTTCAGAGAGGAGACTGAAATATAATTTGACCTATTCGCTCTCGCCCATATATGATGTCGCCAGTCTTGGTCTTTTCTGTCGTTGTTCCGTAGGAAAGTAAACTATTTTGGGAGAAAATAGAAATCCTAAAATCGATGTTAAGAGGAAAAGCATGTCTTCTCACTCAGTTAAGCACTCTAGATTAAAATCTAAAGCCAGAGATAAACACCAAGGATGAGTACAGGAGCAGAACGTTAACAATTAAGATCCAGTTGCTTTTAGCTAATGCTGACCACTGAACATTCTTGATTATGAATTTATGCCTTGTTTTGCTCTTGCTATAGTCATATAAGTGAATAGTTGTATTCTCTATATACTTTTGATGTGTGAAAAACACGAAAATATTTACAAATAAAGAATTGTTGGTCTGTGTATTCCACAACTTTTGGGGGTCCTTATCATTTAACCCCATCCCGCTTGACTCAGTTCTCAGTAGTAGTAGTAGTAGTAGTAGTAGTAGTAGTAGTAGTAGTAGTAGTAGTAGTAGTAGTAGTAGTAGTAGTAGTAGTAGTAGTAGTAGTAGTAGTAGTAGTAGTAGTAGTAGTAGTAGTAGTAGTAGTAGTAGTAGTAGTAGACGTAGTAGTAGTAGTAGTAGTAGTAGTAGTAGTAGTGGTAATATGGTAATAGTAGTAGTAGTAGTTGTTGTTGTTGCTGTTGTTGTAACAGTAGTACGTAGTAGTAGCAGTTGAAGTATTAAATGGTAATTCTAGTAGTGGTAGCAGCATTAGTAGTAGTAATAATAATAGTCTTTAACAGTAATAAGTAATAAACTTTTTTTACTGTTTTGTACTATTTTGCTTTCAACAGTGGTTACGAAAGTCAAGGAAGTAGATTTCAATCCAATTGCAATTGAGCGTAAATTTTCATTCTTTATTTTTCACAGGACCGTTACCGGGAACGTTTAACGATTTTTGGCGAATGGTTTGGGAAGTACGGTCAAATGTGGTGATCATGCTCACAAATCTTCAGGAAAAAAACAAAGTAAGTGGTTCACTTTTGGTATTTGATAATTTATTGCCTTAACATTTTAGTTCCTTTTAGTTTAAATAAGAAGTAAAAAATGTAACTCCAGGGCAAAACAGAAACATTTATATAGATAAAATAATGCGTTTATTTGTTGGATCAATAAGGAGCATCAAAGTAGAATAAATTTTTAGATTTTGAAAAGATCATTTTTGTTCGAAAGATATTCCTTCGAAATTCGAAATTCTGTATGATTTTACTTTGAACATACTAAAAGTATGTTGCCACTTTTATGGCAGTAGGTTTTTGTAACAGGACAGGTAGTTTGTGGAACTGTTTGGCTTCTACTTTGTTGTTTTAGATCGTAATAGATTAGGTTATAATGAAGACCATCACTGTACGAACATTCCAGCTCCACCACAATGCTCTTTTGTGATTTTCATTTTATCTTTTGTTTTACATCTAGAAGTAGTACTTCAGCTTGAATGGAGTTAAGCTAATAAATACAAATTATTTTTATTTATATTTGTTTACATTTTACAGGACAAGCCGATTTTTTTTGTTTTCTTGCAGGGGTGTTTTTGAAGTGTAATTCAAGCATCCAAGTTTTGGAAATAACATTCTCTCATTTATGCATATACTTAATTACAATAGAATTCCTCCTTATCACTCTCATACTTTTATTCTTACACACTCACATTCACACACACTGATGATACCCTTTCGTTCTGTGTATAACTAACTTGTTGAATTTTACATTAACTATCTTTCTTTATTTCAAACGTAGCTAAAGTGTCACAAATACTGGCCAGATGAAAATGTAGAATACGGAGACATAAAAGTAATATTTTATCGAAAGGAGGTTTATGCCGATTATACCATCAGAACATTCTTTTTGCAAAAACCTGTGGTAGGTTTTCTTTCTTTACTGCTGACATTATGTGATTTAACTTTTTTATTGAACGGTCTTATCGTCATTTTCGGTTGTGGAAGTGACGAATCCACATGGCGGAAAATCTGGCCTGCCTTTTTCAGTCGTTATTCTCACACTTATGATATTACAAAAACTGTGAGAAGTGCAGAATCACAAGAGAGAGAGAGAGAGAGAGAGAGAGAGAGAGAGAGAGAGAGAGAGAGAGAGAGAGAGAGAGAGAGAGAGACAGAGAGAGAGAGAGACAGACAGACAGACAGACAGACAGAGAGTCATAGAGAGAGACACAAATAGAGACAAAGAGTGAGAGTGTAAGAATATTGTCAACACGTACTATTGGTCATTACGGCATTGCAGTGAGAATCGTGGACAAAAATATGCAGTCGTGGAACAGACTGACGACTGCAATTTCATATTTCAGTATTATTTTTTGCAGATTATTTGTCGTCTTCAACAATCGTTTGTTGAAGACGACAAATAATCTTAAACACTGTTAATGCTTAGAATATGGTATCGTATGCACTTCAGGAGACATCATTTTTTTAATATGAAAATTACTTACACCAAGCAGACCTATCAGAAATGTCTTATTTCTTTACATGTAAACTATTACAGTTGTTTTCAAGTTTTAATTTGAAATTTTCTTGTTAGGCTTTTAAGGAAGAAGACAGTTTTGTTCATAAATTTTATTGGTGTTTGTAGAGTTGAACCTGCGCGAGGTCCTTGGAAAACAAAATAACAAATTGTTATTATTTTTATTATTGAGTGGTGGAGCAATACGGGCCCATGGGGGACTCAGATGTAGAAACCCCTGCAAACCCATCCGACTCCCAGCCCGATAAGGGTAAGCTGTCTGCATGCGTCACACCTAAGTGTGTGTGATAAATTGATGTTAATAAAAATACAACACATGACCTTGCAGGTGGGGCCTGGTTAGGTTTCCCATTTTAGGTGACCCATTCTGCTTAAAATGGTCTTCGTAGCGAGGCTTCACTCAAGACCTCAGGACTAAGTAACAAAGTGCAAACTCGGTACTCAGCCCTTTAGAACTTGAGATCCACGCTCACGACACTTAGTTATGATGCTCCCCTACTACTTCCGCCCGTTAAACATAAATACGTGATGTGTCATCCCTTTCGGGACATGCACAACTGCTTAAGATCAAGCAACTCACTGGCAAGTCTGCGGTTTGAGTGGAAATATTTGATCTAGCCCATTCATAATTACCAGGCAAAACTAGTTCGTGTACCCCACGAATCAATTAAGATCAGAGGTCATACGTCTTACGACGCTACGCCACTTGCTGACAATAATAGTCAGTTCCTGGTGTAATTATCAGGGCAATTTCACTACATAGGGCAGAGGGGTCGATGTCCGTTTCCAGAAGTACTAGGCAGTACTAAGTTAAGCCGGCCAATTAAGGCAACTTCAACTTTTCCAACTGTTCCCGCCAGGTTTACCCACCTCGACTAGGGTAGGTGCGCTGCTCCCTGAGGAATTGCCAGGCGACCTGCTGGTCTGGGCACTTTCCGTCTACCCATGTGATGGCCCCATGAGAATAGGTTTTTTTCCTTGTATTTACTCAGTTTCTCAAAGAGGTATTGTTTTCTGCTGGTTTTGTCATGTCAATCAGAAAACAAGTTTTTTCAGAGTCGTTTTTGATGACTGTCGGGTCTGTTTGCCTGTATTTTCGGTCTGTTTTTATGCTGGAGGCCCAGAGGTTCTCAGAACAACAAAGAGGTTATTTGTTCTGTTTTACATAGCTGAACAAACTGTTTACCTCAATCTTAACACAATCCTCAACATTAATTAAACCTCTACCACCATTTTCTGTTTTGTAATAAAGTTTGTCAACATCTGCATGTGTGTTCAATGCCCTACAGATTGTTAGTTGCTTTCTCGTTCTCCTATCCACGTTCCTATCCGTTCTTAATCCATATAAACGTCTCGCAATTTCTCATCACCGTTTTGTCGGCCATTCACTGATCCTTTGTACCTTTTGATTTCCTTCTACAGCTTTTTTGCTCATCTGCAAGCAGTCCTTTTCCTTCAAGGTACACATACACTGCGTCGGCAAGAATTGAGTTAAACAGTTTTTACATAATGGGTAATCATGTTATCCGTCAAAACTTGCTTGCTACAGGCCCCTCTTCCTTGTCCTTCATGATTAAGCTCCTTTTACCTTTTGTCATCCATTGTGGCAAATTATACATGACCAAGCATCCTTGAAGATGTTTAGCGATCTTATCTGCACATGAAGTGAAATTCTTGAGCCATTATCCCTGCAGTCCATCTGGACCTGGTGATTTCCAATTTGGTATTTTCCTGAGCTGCAATCGAACTTTTCGTGAATCTATAAATATATCATCTGGTTTCTCGACATTATTCAGAAATTCCTCTAGCATTTTAAGCAACTCTGCATGGATATTGTGATTAGCTGCTTTACTCCATATTTCACTCCCAAATTCTATACACTCTCCAGTGCTAGGTGTTCCATCACTATTCCTGTAGATCCCATCAATAATTTGATACAATCCTTTATTTGTTTCAACCATTCTATTTTGCTTGTACTGTTCAGTTCTATCCTCATATCTCTTTGTTTTTTGTTGGAAGGCCTTCTTTTTTTTGTTTAAATTCCTCAATCACTACAATCACCATATTTATTCCCTTCTAAATAAGAAACTTTCTTTCTAACTCGTACTGAAGGTCACCGTTTTCTAATTCACCTGGTTTCCAATGCTCAACACAGCCATGGTGTTTTCTAATCCCTGTCAGCTTAGACCGGAGCCTTCTTTTCCAAAGGGGTTCCTTGTGTCCTTCTATTCTCACGTTCCGTCATTTGTACCACTCTTCCAGCTGCAAACAGTAAGTTTTTCACTTCTGTTATAGCGTTCGTTGGTATATACATTACATTACCCTATTGATTTTTACTACACGTTGCTTCAATATCTTACGATCAACGTTTAATAGATTATCAGGAGGTGTGTTCCCTTTTTCTCTCTCCGCAAGCACTAATTTCACAAGATCTATGTCGTACTCCGAAAGGCCTTCTCTTCTCAATGGATCATTCATATCTTGTACAAGTAGATCACTGTAGATGCTGTTATCATTTTCAGCTGTTGTTTCCTTTCGGCTAACAGGTGTTAGACCTTGCCCAAGGGGGATCTGGAGGTAGTTGCAGCAAAAGTTAACCTCATTTTCCACGTTAAAACTCTGCAACCGGATGCATTTTGAACCCATACCCAGAAATCATTATTTTTATTATTTCTGTTACTATTTTTTATACTATTTTTCAGATTGAGAATATGCTAGTCATTGCCTGAATAAAGTGACGTTTGTGTTTACTTCCCACTAAATCACCATCATCATCATCTTGCGGCCTCAGCCGAGATAGAATCCACTACACCTTTCCAGTATACCCTATCGGTCAAAGCTAAAAGAACCCCTGATATATTGTTGTTTCACAATGTTTGATCTCTGTTGTGGCTTTTTAAGATGTACTGTATTATTCTTCCATTTTACCTTAGATTTTTGGCATGGTGAAAATTTAGTTTCTTTAATTATCACAGCTAGGGTGCATGATAGTATGTACTGACCCTTTATGTTGATGTTCCGTGTAGAATGATACAACCGAGTCAGTTTGAGTAATAGAAAACAGATCTTTGTCTCTTGTGACATTTATCCAGTCAACATTCTGAGGTTTTTCTGCTTATGAATTTTTGTAACTATTATTGATCACTGCGCCAAGAAACCTTTTATGAGTTGCTGAAAGCTTGGCAAGTTTTACAGTGGTTGGTGTACATCCATGGCAGCCACACGTCAGGGGCGATCTAGGTGACTTTTGAGAAGTGATACCCTTATTCTTTGTTGATTATGTTGATTTGTTAAAAATTTTCTGTTTTCGGCAAATGCACATTTCGCACTGTTTGAACCATGCTGTATTTTGACCAATATCCGTTGAACAGACTAATTTTTTGCCAGTTTCTTAAATTGAAAAACTCGACCATACTTCATGATATGACAGTTATTATATCTGGCGTTCTAATTCTGCCTTGTACGTTAAAAATTACGCTGTGGAAATCAAACTGAAACTGAAACTTAAATATCAGTTATAGCTCCAGTTCCTCGCTGCTGCTGTTGCTACTACTACTACTACTACTACTACTACTACTACTACTACTACTACTACTACTACTACTACTACTACTACTACTACTACTACTTTCTACTACTACTACTTGTGACTACTACCTACTACTACATGCTACTACTCTTTACTACTACTACTACGGCTA
>RDPX01000294.1:1413655-1427845 GCA_003991215.1 Morbakka virulenta | reverse complement strand
ACTAGCACATTATATAATTTTAAACGCTTCTTGATATGTAATTTACCATTTCTAATCCAAATTTTGTTCCTTTTATTAAAAGCTGCAGTAGCCAAAGATTTCCTTCTTGTCATATCCTCAGAGTCACCTAACAAACTACCAAGCTTCTTGACTCCTCTCCACTTTTCTGATAATTTATCCCCTCTTTCTATGATAGTTTGCTCAGTTTTATCTGGGTTTACTTTCAGATTACCTTGCCCTAGTATATTTTCAACATTATCAGTGACTAATTTGCATTTATATTCACTTTCAGTCATGAAATGAGTGTCATCAGCGTAAACAAGTTCACTAGGTAGAGATGAATATTTAATGTAACAATGATCATAGTTTAGTGTGTTAGTGTTTACAAAATACCTAACTTACCTTAATTCTTTCTCCAAATAAACATTGAAAAATGTTCCACTTATACCGTCCCCTTGAGGAGAACCAATATTACTTTCAGAAACATCATCCTTATCATTTATTTCATCCTTAATAGCAATCGTTGCGAACATTAAACGTTGCTAAATTTAGCGTCTTCATCATATTGTAGGACTGTTCTGTGAATCTTTAGACTAATTATTTACTTCAATTTTTTAGATTTCAGTATTTTAGGTTTCATCTTCAGCTAACAATTTATGGTACCGTTTCTGATCTGCGAGAAAGATCCAGACTTTGTTTTTGAAAGATATTTGTTTAGCATAGACAATGATACAACCTATAGACATAATTCAATACTTGACAACATTTAAAACCCCTCATCTCCAAGAAACGTCAACCAGATGATTCAACAACAGTCTAATCATCAAATTAGCAAAGAGCGCATGAGACTTTTCCTCCTTGGTATGTTGAGATTAAATACAATTTTGTAATTACTGCCCTTACAAAAGTGAAAATGGTAAGCTGAAAAATCAAGCTGAATAGGGGTCTCAGAGATAGTCATAAAAAGTTCGAGTTATACATTTGTTATGGCTGCAAAGAACAGTTTTATTAGCGTCCATTTTTTATTTCGTTTCCTGCAGTCAATTCAGAGACAAAATGAACAGTCGGATATTGACTAAGATGGTATTTGTGGAGAATGTATTGTTTGGTAAGAGAATTGCTTTAGATACCTGATAACAACAATGACATTTTTTGGGGCATGCTGCTTTGTACTTTATACCGTAGAGGTTTAATCATTGCCAGAGGATTGTGAAAATGAAAAATGAAAAAAATAGATCTTTGTCATCCAAATTGATTATCAATACGGCTTTTGTGATTACCTCTAATAAATTTAAGAATCTCTTGAGTATTTCGATGATTATCATATTGATTACTTGTAGCATTTCAAGTATTTGTCTTTAATGATCTTATGTTTTTATTTTTGGAGAATTGTAGAGAACTGCAAGTGACTCTTTGACCTGAGCTAACGTGACTACAGAGAAAGTTAGATCTAAGCCGAACTGGTTTTTAGATAAGACAATATCACTAAGAGTTGCACTTAGATCAAGCCATTTTCGAAGATATTCAAGGAAAGGTTTTCTTGGTTTTCTGCAATTCATGTTTACAGCAGACAGGCTACAATTAGATACCATGACATTTTTAAACTACATGACGTTAATACAATACCATTTAATTTTTTGGAAGAAGTGATAGAGCATAAAATTTCGATAAACATTTTGATAAGAACTGAAATTTGAGAAATAGAGCCCTTTTGAATATTATGATTAATGTAACACTTTTTTACCATCAAATCTAATATAGAATAACGTAGACAAGATGTAAGCATTTCCAAAGGAATACAGAGAGATAGGTATAATGGCGAAAGGATCCCTTCTTTGGAATAATTTGAACAAAAACAATGCAAGTCCTTTTCCATTTTGAAAGGAGAGATCCGGAAAGCTAAATGACACCAACGATTTCAGTTAAGAAGGATCAGAAGTGTGGCCAACCATTAAAACAAGATTGAGATTTCTGATCAACAGAGAACAGTGAGTTAGAAGATTTTATCTTTTGTACAATGTTGCTGTTCTCTTGATAGGACGAAAGGAAGGTATAAAATGGCAAGGTGGATTCTTTTACAGTTGGAGTCCAGTAAGAAATAGAAAAGCGTCTAGAGGAAGAAACGGCTGAAAATGATATTCAGAGGTATTGTTAGCACTGATCGTTGATAAAGAAGAAAAGATGTGTTTCTATTCATGATAATCTTAATTTGCCAAAAAGGTGTTTTGATAGAAGTTTGCATTGTGGTTAAAAGCTTTGTTAGTTGTTGGCTGAGACGCCAGTCTCCTGGACAGATCTTATGAGCTGGGACACAAACTTGATCCCTTGAGTGTGATATGTTGATTGTAATGACTTTAGTTTGGTTTTTAATTGCTAAACTGTGCTTGGTGGATAAATATTCAACAAATTACTTTCATTTTCTTTTCGAATTGTTCCATATTTGTCTTTTAAATAGTCCTAACTAATAACTGCCACCTGGCTGCAGAAGCAAGACAAAGAATGGAGACATGATATTGTTGCAAAAGTATTATGCTGGGAACTATGGAAACCTAATAATTTGACCCACTGTGAAAAATAGAACGAGCGACAGGGAACGATTAGGTGAAGATATTTTGGGATTTCAAAATACAAACTGATAAAGAATTAACAAATAATGAGCCGGGGATTCAAATCTTAAATAGACAAGATTTTGTTTGGTCATTGACGTTGCCTGCCTATTTGACACAAGGTTCCAGATGAAATAGAATGAAAAACTTATCAACTATCAAGACTTGAATTGGGAAGTGATGAGAATCTGGGATTGTAGTCATACCATAGTCATTCCCATCATCATTAGAACATTTGGGGCCATTTTAAAGAGTTTCAAGGGCTGGCTCAACAACATGATCTTAGAAGTACTACAGAAAGCGTGCATACTAAGAACGGCAAAAATTCTTCTCTATATGTATTGAATATCTAAGGCTACAGGTAGTGGCTTGATATTTGATGTAAACAACCAGCAACACTACATCTTAAGCTGTGATGAAAACGTTTGACAAATGAAATTTCAAACGTTTGGAGGGGAAAGTGAAGGTTGTCATTATACTCTTGCTACCTTAAGATGTGTGAATGTTGAAATGGAAACCTTTTTATTTCAACACTTACACTTACCAACCCTGCTAATCAAGTTAATTTGCTTTATCTTGCCTATTTTATTAAATTTAAATAGTTTACTTATAAAATTATTGAAGCGATAGGAGTTTGTCGATAGTTGGTTTCTTCAACAGAATATGTACTATGTAGTTTGAATAATTATATTGGAAAGTTTGGTGGAAAGAAGGCGTTCATGTTTAATGTCAATGTGTAAAGCTTTGCACATTTCACGGTAAGTAACACAAAATTGATCAAATATACCCAAAGAGCTAATTGAAAGATTTTTAAAGCTAACCCTTGAAAAGCTGAAGTATAAATCACAAATCGAAGGACGATTTTTTTTGTATTTGCAAAAACCAATTTTTATTAAGTTTTTTTTTCATACTCCACAGTCAATTCAAGTATGTTTTACTGTTTATGAGGAATATTTACTTTTTTTTATCCTCTTTGTACCCTGTGGTGCATAAGGTCGTCACCAGACCTCGCTACCTTGGTCTGTCTGCAACATACTTTCCCAGGTAACCCAATGTCTATCCCTGTTTTTTCATCTCCATTTAGACTTCCCTTCTCCAAGTCTCTTTGGGTCGGCCTCTGTTCCTTTTACAATCTGGGGTCCACTGAAGGGTGACTCTTGGTAGAGGCGTTGGTGGCATACGGAGCACATGTCCGATCCATCTCCATTGCCCCCTTTTGACTTTCTGGGTAACAAGTTTCAAGCTTTCTGTGATCCTTCTGATGCATCTGTTCTGAAAGACTTCAAGCTTGTGGTTTACGTGCCATGTGCAGACAGAATGTTTGAGGAGATTTCATAACTTACTACCCATTGCACTCTAAAAGATTTCACTTGCCTGCATGTTAACAAAGGTAGCTATTGTCTGCAAATATGGGGCTTTTGGTCTTCCTCTTGCATTTTTGCGTTACCTATATGGATATTTTGTATCATATCCCAAAGTCTCTTTCCAGATGACTTGTTACTAAAAGCTAGTTTAGTCCTTTTTCTCGCTGTCAGCTTTACATATCTTTCTTTTTGTTTCAACGTCCTTTATTCCGA
This sequence comes from Morbakka virulenta, assembly GCA_003991215.1. NCBI lineage: Eukaryota > Metazoa > Cnidaria > Cubozoa > Carybdeida > Carukiidae > Morbakka > Morbakka virulenta. The sequence continues at coordinate 1,423,662 of RDPX01000294.1, read as the reverse complement.
CTGACTGTGTGGAATGTTTGAAGAAAATATCATTATACTTAAAGATGTAGATGCGATTATATCTAAACCTTGAGAATTGGTATTATATAAACTAATAATGATACAGCGTAGTAGCTGCGTAATTTTCAATCTGTTTTTTTGGATAAATATACATTCATACAAATATTGTTTTTGAATCAACTTTGCATCCTAAAGAGCCCTTATTATCAAAATGAGACAAAAAAGTATCATTCTTTAAGCACTTTTTTGAGCAATTTTAACCCTTTCATGCATGCATTTCAATCAAAAAAAATCTTTTCTGGCTTTATCTACCTAATATCTAACTTTTTAAAATGATATCAAAAAGGTGACGTCATTACCTATCGTGACGACACAAAAGTTGTTGTACAACAACAATCTGCATGGAAAGCTTTGATAATAAGTATCCCATCGAGAGAAAATTGTTGATACTGTACTTTTATGAGTATCTAGACTCTTGAGATTTTGTTTCGGCTAATTTGTACAAAGCTGAATATTTATTTCTTATCTTGTTTATGTTTCACGAATGAATAGTCTTACATTGTTCTGACTAGCTTCCACAGTACCAATATTTCAACTTATGCTCTGAAAAGTTGAACTGAAATTTCCCTCCACATACCGTGGTTTGTTAGTTTTGTGTCTCTGTTGTCGGTCGTTTTTGTGTTTTGTATTTTTATTGATATTAATTTATTTCGTATTGTATTTATAGGGCGTGTTTTTAGATTAGTTTTCATGGGGCATGTTCTATTGTGCAAGTTTCATTGGTTGCATTAGGTGTCTCTTACCAGTTTTGGTTTATCTAAAATGCTAGCTGGTGGGTCAATTTTCTTGTGTTTCACATGTTATATAGCTAGCTACTCTACATATTATATAATATACATATACATATATAATATATACATATATATAATATATACATATATATAATATATACATATATAATATATATATATATATATATATATATAAAACCAGTATCGAAATAATTATTAGCTATCGACAGTACTCAACAATATAAGAATATTAGAGCTATCATGTAACTGCAAGAAAAAAGATGAATGCCCTTTGGACGGTGGGTGCAGAGAAAATTCAGTCATATATAAATGCGAAGTTACTGCGTCGAAAGTCCAGAAGAAAGTTTATATTGGGTTGACCGAAAAATATTTCAAGACAAGATTTAACGGACATAAGCAATCGCTAAGAAATAAAAAGTGCAGAAACAGCACAACCCTTTTATCGTACGTATGGGACCTGAAAGAAAAGAATATCACCCCCGCCATGGAATGGTCAGTAATAACTCACGTACAGCTCTGTTCAGACAAATCGAAAAAGTGCAACCTTTGTTTGCGGGAAACGTTCAAGATCCTTAATTACACTAACAAAGAGGAACTGTTGAACAAGTGTAGTGAACTCATTGCGAAATGTAGACACTTAAATAAATTCTTGTTAGCTAATTATAAATCAAAGGTCTAGGTGTGATAAAGCAATTAAACAATCTTTTTATTACTGCTTGTGCAATTATACCAATTATGTCAATTTCATGAGGGTAATTTTATATCTTTTGTAATTTGTTCTAGTTATAACTAGATACGCTAGAGAAATATGTTCATTATGTTTAGCTGACGATTGTGAAAGCATGAAACTGACAGTTCTAAACTAAGTTTTGTTGATTTTTTTGTTCATCATATGTATATATATGTATACGTATATAAACGTATATTATATATATATATATATATTTCCACGAGAATCACTTTTAATTTGCCAGGTTTGTATAAAATGCCTCTGTTTCTCTTTCTGATTCCCTAATCACTCATGTGATCCAATTGGTTTTCTCTTTCTACTTGGCTCGACTTAGATTCTACTTCTTATGAAAGAAGATCAATTTTTTTATTAATTGTGGCTAAGTATAAACTCTATTTAACTCAAGTTATTAAGACGATTGGCAAGATATAGCTTCTATTGACACACTGGCTGATTATTTTAAATGTTAATTTCTGATTTGACAATATTAGTAATACCTTTATACTTATTTCTAATTATTTTTCTTTCATCGAAGTGACGATAAAAACAAAGATTCAAAAATTGTACCGACAAGGAAAGTCACGTTCTCGAGCAGCTTAATTATTTTGATCTTGTTTTTGAATTTTATGGTAGAAAATTGTTCTTTCCCACAACCAAATGAAATCATCACATTAAATGGAAAAGACATGTATAGTGGCAGAGAGAGTTTTTGTTTTTTCTCTCTGTTTTGTATTTGCAATCAAGCTGGACTTGGCATGAAATATCGGAAGAAAACTTAGTTTATTTTCCTGATGTTATTTTGTGGTGATATTGAGACCCAGTCAGAATCTGAATCTCCAACACGAGGAGACTTTAATAGTCAATTTCTATCCTGTAAAGGTATGAAAATCATCCACCAAAACATGAAAGGATGGTTTGCAACTTTGATACGTTTCAAGGATTTCTTGTCTCTTATAAAAGCATTGGTATTGTTAATTTGTCGAAAACCCATTTAACAGATATATATATATATATATATATATATATATATATATATATATATATGCGTATGATCAACAAAAAAAATACTAAATATCTAAGATCTAAGACATTGTCATTGAGCTATAAACGGAAGTCCTCATCAACAGTTTTGATACCACCTCGAAAACCTATCAGTTGGCAAATCAATACGTGTGGATGGGATTGAATTTCACCACAACGACAAAAAGGATTGACCCTTAGACCAATTCTATGCATGAAATCGGCATATCGTCCATATCCAGATCGTAATCGATTTAAGAGCACCCATTGTTCACGCTTCAGGTCATGTACTGGAGGTCCCACTGTAGGTTCAGGAATAAATTGGGAAAGCTGGTTGTCTGTATTACTCCATCGCTGTTTCCACACATTAGCTGCCCAAGATTTGACAGATGCTGTATCGTTTATGGTGGAAGCTAAATGATGCATGTGATTCGGAAATGGAGCTCTGCTCTTCAAACTATTGTTTGTAAGTGGATATGCAACCATTTTTTCAAGAATGTGCCCTTCCTCTGATAGAATACGATTATGTAAATTCAATATATTTTTCTCTCTTCTTAAGTCGGCAGGTTCAATACCACAAAGAATAGGAAGAACATCAGTTGAAGTCGATTTTATACAACCACTCACTAGTCTCAAGCATTCATTAAGTGCAACATCAACTTTATTGCAGTGATGGCTTTGGTTCCAAAAAGGAGAACAATATTCAGCAGCAGAGTAACACAGGGCCAAAGCAGATGATCTTAAAGTCGAGAAATCAGCACCTCACCGATTGCCAGCAATACTCCTCGGTAGGTTACATCGCTTGGTAAGTTTAGAGGAGACTTCTATCAAATGATGTTTGTATGAGAGAGAGAGAGAGAGAGAGAGAGAGAGAGAGAGAGAGAGAGAGAGAGAGAGAGAGAGTACGGTCTGGTGTGACACCAAGGTACTTGGGAGTTTTCTCAAAAGATAACCTTACACCAGATATTGAGACATTGAGGTCATAATCAGCTCTTCGATTAGCAAGACGAAACACGCTGGAAACAGTTTTTGTGATATTCAGCTTGAGTCTCCACTTTTTTAAGTATTTCCTGATGATATCCATACCTCGTGATGATGTTCTTTCAATTACATCAAATTTCTTATGACAAGACTCAAGGGCTATATCGTCAGCATAGATGTATTTTTTACTGATAGTTGGGGGTATATCGTGTGTGTACAGGTTGAAAAGAAGTGGAGCAATGACTGAACCTTGTGGTACACCATTAGTTATGGTTCGGCAGCGTGATTTCTTTGCACCCACATGTACATGAAACCGCCGCTGTGATATCATGGTCATAATGACACGAACCATTTCCTTGGATGGTATTGTTCTCAACAGTTTCAGTGTAACCCCACGGTGCCACACAGTGTCATAGGCTGCAGAAAGGTCAACAAATACAACGCCTGCTTTAAGTTTCTTGTCAAAAGCATATTCAATATCCTCTGTAAGTAATACAACTTGATCCTGGGAAGATCGACCTGGCCGGAAACCTGCTTGTTCCTTGGGTAAGATCGTTTCAGTGATTGGTTGTATACGATTGTAAAGTAATCTTTCGTAAAGCTTAGAGGGAACACAAAGCAGACTTACTGGTCTGTAACTACTAGCAGCATTTGGTGGTTTCTTGGGTTTAAGCACAGCAACCACTTTTGCAAGTTTCCATATTTTGGGTACTTTGTTTGTACGCAGACAGACATTGAAGAAAGATCGTAGCCATTGAATGCAGTTCTCATGGATGTGAAGAAAGAACTCAGGGTGTAGGTTGTCTGTGCCTGGGGCTTTACCGGCTTTCAGTGATTTAATGACAGATATTATTTCATCATCTGAAAACTCAACACAAAGGTTTTGATCTACTGATGGGGAATTCCATTCTACTTTCAATTGTCGATTTACTTCTCTTGTAAATTGGCGATTAGGGTTTTTGTACTTCCCATTGCTTAGAAGACATGAAGCAATTGCATTTGGACTAATCAAACTGGGATTTGGGGTGACGTTTTTTCGGCCAGTGAGTTTGTTAATAGTTGACCATGCTTTTCGACTGGATCGTTTCATACTGATGCCCTCGACAGTGGCAGCCCATTGTTCTTTCCGTTTAGAATTAAGATGATCGATAAGACGGTTAGCTGAAGACAACTTTTCCTCAAGAGACTGAGCTTTTTCATGCTGAAAAGCAAGTTCATTGCATTTGGTATCCCATTTAGGAATGTAGTTCTTTCGAAAACCTCTTGGAATTGTATCTTTAGCTATTTTCAAGAGTTTCTTCTGGAATGCTGTGTAACACAAATTTAAATCAGATTCTAAAGATGGAAGATCGTCACACATATTTCTAGTTGCATTCTTAAATCTATCCCAGTCGGCTTTGTTGAAATTCCATCTAGGTAGTGACGATGTTGGTGTGTATTCGATCAAGGCTGGGTGATGGATGATTGTAGGTCGATGCTGAGATTTTGGAAAGTTACCCAAAACAGTGTGTACAGGATGAGGCAGAGAGCTGTTGACATCATGTGTGAAGAAAGTAATATCTGGATTCGTGTAAGTGTCCCATGCACCAGAATGAAACGTCTTTGGTTGATTATGATCGAAAAGCAACTTAATATCGAATGTGCTGGACCAATTATAAAGAGCATTCCCATCCGGATTATTTCTAGAATAGCCCCAAGTTGTATGATGACAGTTGAAATCACCGGAGTATATTGCTGGGTGATCATAATGGGGTGGTGGTTCAAACGGAGAATTAGGTGGTTTGTAGTAGTTTGTTATGCTAATTTCTCCATTGATCGAGATGGTTAGCCATTCAACTGCACTATCAGAATTACTGCGGCCAATTTCAACAGAAGGAAGGTCATTAGGTACAAGAGTGGCAATACCATGCTTAGAGTGCTTGATTGAACCAATGAGAGAAAAGCCATATATCTTGATTTTATCGTCATTGGTGGCATGTATCTCTTGAAGTAGAATAACGAAAATTGAACTGTCCATGGTGATTTTTTTTGACATGTCGTTAGATTGTCTTATCTTTGACATGTCGTTAGATTGTCTAGTTTGTCTCTGTTGTTCAGGTATTGGCATTGGTTTTCCAAAGTTAGATTGGTATTTGCAGGCTAGATAACGAGGAGGTTGGCAATATCCAGCCCCATTTAACAGAGGAAAGTCATCTAAGAAACTCTTGATTTTATGGACTTAGTGGAAACCATTGATGTAGAATATTTATCATGTCATGAGTGGTAAGCTTTTTCTGAGCTACATTTCGAGAGCCTGAAAATGAGAAACGCATATCTTGAAAGGTAGCTCAGAAAAGGCTCACGACATGATAAATATCCTACACCAATGGCTTCATTATGTTTCTCGTTGTCACCTTGATGGATATAAATTGCGACATCGAGATCGAAAGGTGGTGTTGTTGCGATGTATGTCAAAAACATTACGTTCAAACATAATCATGATCTAAAAAATCCTCTCTTAGAAAGTATATAGATAGAAATTACTTTAAAACACTCAAAATCATTCCTCGTTGGCTTTGTTTATCGCCCTTTAAAGATCTCACGTTGTTTACCGAAAGACTTTAATGAAAGCTTACAAAAGCAATTAAATGTCGTCAATAAAGCAATTACACTCTGTAATTTTAATGTTGATTATAATAAAACAAATGAAGGTGCTATCTTTAAATCGATTTTCAATTTATCTTGCTTTAAACAAATCATAAAACAATCAACAAGAATCATTTCGAAGTCATCATCATTAATTGACTTAATATTTAAAAGCCAACCGTCAAAAATAGCCAGGACAGCTATAGTATTATCAATATTATCCGATAATGATATGATAGCTTGTATAAAGGAACTTAATGCACAGAAATATGAACCTAGGACAATCAAGTGCAGAAACTACACAGATTATGCACTTCTTTCCAAAATTAACTGGAAACCGATTTAGCGATACAAAAAAGTATCTGATGCACTTGACTTTCACAGGCTCCTGAAAAGGATTTTCGAGCCGCACCCCCCTTTCATTGAGAAAAGAATCAAAGGAAAGAAGAGCCCCTGGTTAACAAGGGAACTTCGGAAACCAATGTCTGACCAAGACAGAATTTTACGAAAATCACAAAAATACAACAAAACTACTGACTGGAATTCCTAGGAGCGATTTTGAAACAAGTGCACTAACGATATTCGTCGTGAGAAGTCTCGCTTCCACCAAAACTTATTGAATGAAAATTCCGACAAGTAACAAAAATTCTGGTCTGCTTTAAACAGATTTATCCTATAAAAACTCTTAAATCAGAAAATTCCATAACCAATACAGATGAGAGAAATATAAAATCCGACATTTCAGCCAGTACTTCAAAATCGCGACCGAGTTGCTAAAATGAGCACCGAATCCTCTGACAGACTTTGCATGACAGTCAGACAAAAAAAATCTGCTATCTGTACTACAGAAAGATTTACTTTAACCAACGTATCAAGGTCGTTTATTAAAAGAGAGTTCTGATTATTAGACCGTAACAAGGCGACGGGACAGGATAAATTACTCAATTGTTTATTAAAGAACTGTACAGCTCACATGTCCGAGCCTCTATGCTACATCCTAAACTTATCAATTACTACGAGCACAGTACCCAAAATGTGGAAATCTGTAAAAGTAACATCCATTTTCAAATCAGGAAATTCTGAACTACCAGAAAACTACCGTTCGATTCAAGTGTTAACCATGCTTTCCAAAAATTTTGAGAAAGCCATACATTATCAATTTTTATTGTATCCTGAAAGAAATAAACTTCTGTCAAAATATCAGTTCGGTTTCGCAAGTTTCGATCGACCTAAATGGCAGGAACCCTTTTACGGGACCAAATTCTTAGATATATGAACGAGGAAAGATGGTAGGTGCTATTTACCTTGATTTATCGAAGGCTTTTGACACCATCGGCCATGGACTATTGCTGAATAATTTGTCACTTATGGTGTATACAGACGCGATCTGGATTGGTTAGCCGATTACCTTTTTAAAAGATTTAAAGTCATAAAGACCGAGAATGTTGTATCAAAGCCGAAACTCATCTACTGCGGTGTATCTCAAGGGTTCATTTTACTCCTGGCGTATTCTTTCCCAGTAAAATCATCTTATATAAAGAGCAAAAATGAACGCCTTTCATCGTTAAACCAGAGAGCAAGACGAATAACGAAAAACGAAAATCTTGGAGACGTGTCACAAGAAGTAAATAAGCAAAGTTGCACGTTGTAAAGAAATGCTTAATCAACATGATTGGCAGTGCTACCTTGAACAAATACTTTGAAATAACTAACCAGCAACGGGTCATAAGAAGTAACAACATAATGGTCATACTCAAACCACTTAAATTTGAAGTTGCCAAGCAATTTTTATTATTATGGTGCAAAATTATTTTACAGCCTACCTCAAAAGGTAAGGTGGCAAAAAGGCCTCGCCGAGTTTCGATCTTATCTTTCCAAACATGTTTTTCGTTATTGAGTTTTTGATTTCCTAAAGTAAGGATTTTTTTCCTTTTCAGTAACTTAATTTGCTCTAATTTCATTTTCTCTTTTTTCTAAACAGGCCAAACAAGGTTAGCAGTTTTAATTTGTATATTTGTACGTATTGTAGGTACCGAAATTTTATCCTGTATAAAGATTGAAGGACAAATAAATAAATAAATAAGTAGATAAATAAATAACAAATATATGCACAACTGAATAAAGAACACTCGAATTAAGAGTTTGGTTGTATTGTTCAGCATGCTTTACAATGAATGAAGTTGAGGTTTAGTTTTTTGAAAAGAGAAAGATAATATCAGGCGTGGAATTCAACTGTTGCTTGCCACAACCATTAAATCTGACTCATAGTATTGACGAGATCCAAGAAGGTCAGACAGAGTAAAAAGAAGGTGACATTTGTAACAGTGGGAGTGTTGAAGATTGGATTAAGAGGAAATGCAGCTATTTGCAATGACATGTCAAAACATCCTTCATGGTATTGATTATATTGAAATTTGAAAAAATTTAAGAATTTGTTATAACTTCCTTATCATAATAACTACGTTACATATTTCATAGAAGTGACTAAAGAAACGTAACGAGACAGAAGTTTGTACAAGGCGTCACGCCTATGAATAACTTCATAAAAGTAATATAATTTGAGAAGGCCGATTAACTAATTATTAAGACCAAAGCAGAATCTTCATGTTATTTAACAATAACTATATTTTTGTACATGTACAAAAGTAATTAAAGTAACTTTGATTATGTATGATAACTGCGTCAAGTCCTAATGTAGGTAGACAGTTAAAGAGGTTTTTAGATTATGTTATGGTTATGTAATGAGAGAGAAATGAAGTTTTATACATAAATAGGTAGGAAGGTCATGAGAAACTGAGAAACATGCAAATGGATAAATAGTGGATAGGTGATTAGATAAAAAGATAGATAGATAGATAGATAGATACATAGATAGATGGATAGATAGATGGATAGATGGATAGATAGATAGATAAATAGATAGATAGATGGATGGATAGATAGATAGACAGATAGATAGATAGATGAATAGATAGATAGATAGATAGATAGATAGATAGATAGATAGATGGAGAGAGAGAGAGAGAGGGATATGATAGATGGATAAATAAATGAATTGATTGATTGATAGTTAGATAACTCACTATCTTAACTGATTACAACGTTAGTTACTGGGACTGTAATATTTTAGTGCTTTCCTACAACTTTTACTTCGTAAAAACGTTATATTTGCTAAAAGTGAAAAAATAGCTAAACATACAGAACGTAGTTTCTTCTTCTTTTTCTTCGTGTGCCTTGTCTGGAACAGACATTGACGATTATGGCTTTCCAATCAGACCTGTTCTCTGTCTGTTTCAGACGGTTGCACTTGCTGCCTATCTTTGAGAATCACGAGTTCAGACTTCCAGCAAATGTTATCCTTTGCCTACCCCTGCTACGTTTTCCATCAATCTTTCCTGTAAGGGCCAGGTGTTCTAAGCTTTTATGACGACATATGTGTGCTAGGAATTCCAGTTGTCTTTTTCTTATAGTCTTAAATAATGACCTTTCTGTATTAAGTTCTTTAAGAATTGATTCGTTTGATCTTTTCTCTGTCCATGATATTTTCAGCATTCTTCTGATAAACAACATCTTTGCTGCCGCTAGGGTTTTTTTCATTTCTTTGTTAATTGTCCAACACTCACACCCATATAAAAGAATTGACTATACATATGTCTTTAGCACTCTGATTTGTGTGGTAGTTTTTATATTTCTCTTTGTTAGTATTGTTTTCAGTTTTTGAAAAGTATCTTTAGCCATTGAAATTCTTTTCCTTATTTCTGTTGTACATCTACCATCTGATGTTATCAGATAACCTAGGTATTTAAATTTTGTCACATGCTTTATCTTTTTACCTCTGC
>RDPX01000294.1:1382329-1395417 GCA_003991215.1 Morbakka virulenta | reverse complement strand
TTAAGCGCCGTTTGCTTGCCTATGGTCCAGAGTCTTAGGCCTTCTTTGCACGACTTGCAGACAATGTGGGGTGCCCATGGCTTGTCCTGGTCACCAAGTTTGATTTTGAAATATGTGTAATAGGCTCTCTCGTATAAGTCATCAATAGCCATTCTGCTATTTTTGAAGGTGAACTTTCCACAGGTGTAGCAGAAGGAGTCACTGTCATTTTTACACTTTCTTGACATCTTTATTCAATTGGCATCTTCTTCTATGATAAAAATATAAGGTTAAGTATATTAATCAAATCAAGGTAGGTGCATGCATCAAACACCCAAAAAGATAACTTTTAAAACCAAAAAACTCTATTGTGATATGCAAACTATCCGGATGAGTCGTGTTAAGTCAAATTAGAAAAAACCGTCAATTTAGTGAAAAATGAGCAAATTCCAATAAATATAGCTATTTTGGTGAAATAAAATACAGAAAAAACGTGATGTGATGGGAAAAGATGGATGCTATTTTTGAAATCAGCACCCGAAAATTACTCAAGTTAGATATATCTTGAGGCTATCAGAAATTTTTGTTGACCAGTGTTATCTGAATAATTCGGTATCAAATTCAGGGTTAAATGTTTTGAAAAACGTTTTTAAGGAATTGTTACATTCTAATATTCCAAATGTAACAAATGTTTGCGTTGCTTTTAGATATTTTTTTTTTTTGCACATCTGTATTTTTTTTCAGCATTTGCTTTTTATTAAATTCCAGCAGAAGTACCCGGCGTTGCTCGGGTAAAAAAAGTGCAATATAGTAGGCTAAAAAGGCCCTATCAAGATAATTGTAAGGTATTGCTCGATTAGAAATGTGATGGTAGACCATTTTAGTTCAAAGAGTTGCAACTACCTTGACACTTGGGGTGTGGTTTAGAAATAATAGGTAATTTAAACTTTGGTAGTCTTACGAAAGATAATGTTAGAACTTCAAATGAAAAATGCTATGGCAATACATTGGTACAATAAAGAAGATTACAAAAAACAAAACGAAAGTCTTCCCCATCGGGGAATCCAACCCTGGTTTCCCGCGTGATAGGCTGTACTAGCGAGGACGATTAAGGAGATTACTTTATAGTAAATAAACTTCCTTAATTTCGAAAATAGTTCTAATATTGTATTATTTTTGCTTTGGAATTTATTTTTAAAAAGTAATCTTGAAATTTTTATATTTTTAATTTTATTCAAATTTTTGACTGGAGGCCTGTTTCACCTTAAAAATAGGATTGGCCGCACTCTGACGCCCCAGAATATGACCTCTGTGGTCAGCCTTTTATATCTCAGATCCTCCCCCGGATAAAGATAGACTCACATTCAAATTTCAGCTTCCTAGGTTCAGTAGTTTTCTCATAAATTTACTACAAACATTCAGACAAACAAACAAAGAAACATACTCACTGATATATATATATATATATATAGAAAACACTTAGATCTTAATTTCCTTCTACCTAATTCACGATACTTGATAAACAGAAGTATAAATCTGTCATTTTTCTCTCTCATCTTAACATTTTAGAATGAACTGGAAAGGAATTTTGATCTTAATAATCTTTTCCCTATTAAAAGAAGCCATACCTAACACAATTAACAGAGATGGTAATTTAGAAAACAAAGAGATTGGTAAGATACATTTTAATTTTTTCTTTCAAAATATTTATCAAACTTTATCAAACTTTATCATCCATCGAGAACTATTGTATTAACATACTTTCTTGTGAACGTTTTTGGTACTTTTCCAGAGCTAGTGATTTGACGGAATTATGTCTTGAGCGTTTACGTCAATGGAACCCAGGAAAGTTGAATTATTTTACTTTGAAATATTATAAGTTTAATATGGACAGCGGTAATGTGTGGATTCCAAACAGCCGAGATTAAGGTTGTTTGGAACTGGGTCGCAAAAGCCTAGCCAGGATCAAACGTCAGACCGCACTGATGGTACGAAGGTGAATTTTTGCATGATTTGATTTAATGACTTTGATATGACATTAGTGGAAAGCTGTCATTTGGTGTGTGGCAGCCCCACTTTATGCCTACCTGATCTGCCAGAAGCGTATTTTTTATCCTTGTAGTTAAAAAAAGGAACCTCCAAATGCAGAAAGCAACAAAAATCTTTATGAATAATTGAAGAAAAGCCTGAAAATGAAGAACAGGCCAAAAGAAGTCTTCTGTTTTATATCTTTTGTAAGAAACTTTTTTATTGACCATACAATCTTTTAACTGTTAGACCATTATTCTAAAACGATTTTGTTGGCAACTATTTTGGTTTTACCTCGTTTTAGATACTTAAAACGACTTCACACTTTGCTTCTCTTTGAACCAGGTATTCCATAGCACAAAATCCAAACTTAGTTCATATTCCTACAGCAGTACCTTCGATATATCTAAATTGAAAAGCACTCAAAGAATGCAAAGCTTTACCATCCATCAACAATATTTGGAAAATATTGTAGTCCTGCATATATTTGAATAAAGTCACATGCTTTGTACAATAACCATAAATATGTTATCTTTGTTTTCTATCTATCAATTCCAAAACTCTGTGATTTGTGTGATGTGTGTGATGTGTGTGAAGTGTGTGACGTGTATAATGTGTGTGATGTGTGTGACGTGTGTAATGTGTGTGATGTGTGTGATGTGTGTAATGTGTGTGATGTGTGTGTGTGTGTGATGTGTGTGATGTGTGTGATGTGTGTGATGTGTGTGATGTGTGTGATGTGTGTGATGTNATAATATAATATAATATAATATAATATAATATAATATAATATAATATAATATAATATAATATAATATAATATAATATAATATAATATAATATAATATAATATAATATAATATAATATAATATAATATAATATAATATAATATAATATAATATAATATAATATAATATAATATAATATAATATAATATAATATAATATAATATAATATAATATAATATAATATAATATAATATAATATAATATAATATAATATAATATAATATAATATAATATAATATAATATAATATAATATAATATAATATAATATAATATAATATAATATAATATAATATAATATAATATAATATAATATAATATAATATAATATAATATAATATAATATAATATAATATAATATAATATAATATAATATAATATAATATAATATAATATAATATAATATAATATAATATAATATAATATAATATAATATAATATAATATAATATAATATAATATAATATAATATAATATAATATAATATAATATAATATAATATAATATAATATAATATAATATAATATAATATAATATAATATAATATAATATAATATAATATAATATAATATAATATAATATAATATAATATAATATAATATAATATAATATAATATAATATAATATAATATAATATAATATAATATAATATAATATAATATAATATAATATAATATAATATAATATAATATAATATAATATAATATAATATAATATAATATAATATAATATAATATAATATAATATAATATAATATAATATAATATAATATAATATAATATAATATAATATAATATAATATAATATAATATAATATAATATAATATAATATAATATAATATAATATAATATAATATAATATAATATAATATAATATAATATAATATAATATAATATAATATAATATAATATAATATAATATAATATAATATAATATAATATAATATAATATAATATAATATAATATAATATAATATAATATAATATAATATAATATAATATAATATAATATAATATAATATAATATAATATAATATAATATAATATAATATAATATAATATAATATAATATAATATAATATAATATAATATAATATAATATAATATAATATAATATAATATAATATAATATAATATAATATAATATAATATAATATAATATAATATAATATAATATAATATAATATAATATAATATAATATAATATAATATAATATAATATAATATAATATAATATAATATAATATAATATAATATAATATAATATAATATAATATAATATAATATAATATAATATAATATAATATAATATAATATAATATAATATAATATAATATAATATAATATAATATAATATAATATAATATAATATAATATAATATAATATAATATAATATAATATAATATAATATAATATAATATAATATAATATAATATAATATAATATAATATAATATAATATAATATAATATAATATAATATAATATAATATAATATAATATAATATAATATAATATAATATAATATAATATAATATAATATAATATAATATAATATAATATAATATAATATAATATAATATAATATAATATAATATAATATAATATAATATAATATAATATAATATAATATAATATAATATAATATAATATAATATAATATAATATAATATAATATAATATAATATAATATAATATAATATAATATAATATAATATAATATAATATAATATAATATAATATAATATAATATAATATAATATAATATAATATAATATAATATAATATAATATAATATAATATAATATAATATAATATAATATAATATAATATAATATAATATAATATAATATAATATAATATAATATAATATAATATAATATAATATAATATAATATAATATAATATAATATAATATAATATAATATAATATAATATAATATAATATAATATAATATAATATAATATAATATAATATAATATAATATAATATAATATAATATAATATAATATAATATAATATAATATAATATAATATAATATAATATAATATAATATAATATAATATAATATAATATAATATAATATAATATAATATAATATAATATAATATAATATAATATAATATAATATAATATAATATAATATAATATAATATAATATAATATAATATAATATAATATAATATAATATAATATAATATAATATAATATAATATAATATAATATAATATAATATAATATAATATAATATAATATAATATAATATAATATAATATAATATAATATAATATAATATAATATAATATAATATAATATAATATAATATAATATAATATAATATAATATAATATAATATAATATAATATAATATAATATAATATAATATAATATAATATAATATAATATAATATAATATAATATAATATAATATAATATAATATAATATAATATAATATAATATAATATAATATAATATAATATAATATAATATAATATAATATAATATAATATAATATAATATAATATAATATAATATAATATAATATAATATAATATAATATAATATAATATAATATAATATAATATAATATAATATAATATAATATAATATAATATAATATAATATAATATAATATAATATAATATAATATAATATAATATAATATAATATAATATAATATAATATAATATAATATAATATAATATAATATAATATAATATAATATAATATAATATAATATAATATAATATAATATAATATAATATAATATAATATAATATAATATAATATAATATAATATAATATAATATAATATAATATAATATAATATAATATAATATAATATAATATAATATAATATAATATAATATAATATAATATAATATAATATAATATAATATAATATAATATAATATAATATAATATAATATAATATAATATAATATAATATAATATAATATAATATAATATAATATAATATAATATAATATAATATAATATAATATAATATAATATAATATAATATAATATAATATAATATAATATAATATAATATAATATAATATAATATAATATAATATAATATAATATAATATAATATAATATAATATAATATAATATAATATAATATAATATAATATAATATAATATAATATAATATAATATAATATAATATAATATAATATAATATAATATAATATAATATAATATAATATAATATAATATAATATAATATAATATAATATAATATAATATAATATAATATAATATAATATAATATAATATAATATAATATAATATAATATAATATAATATAATATAATATAATATAATATAATATAATATAATATAATATAATATAATATAATATAATATAATATAATATAATATAATATAATATAATATAATATAATATAATATAATATAATATAATATAATATAATATAATATAATATAATATAATATAATATAATATAATATAATATAATATAATATAATATAATATAATATAATATAATATAATATAATATAATATAATATAATATAATATAATATAATATAATATAATATAATATAATATAATATAATATAATATAATATAATATAATATAATATAATATAATATAATATAATATAATATAATATAATATAATATAATATAATATAATATAATATAATATAATATAATATAATATAATATAATATAATATAATATAATATAATATAATATAATATAATATAATATAATATAATATAATATAATATAATATAATATAATATAATATAATATAATATAATATAATATAATATAATATAATATAATATAATATAATATAATATAATATAATATAATATAATATAATATAATATAATATAATATAATATAATATAATATAATATAATATAATATAATATAATATAATATAATATAATATAATATAATATAATATAATATAATATAATATAATATAATATAATATAATATAATATAATATAATATAATATAATATAATATAATATAATATAATATAATATAATATAATATAATATAATATAATATAATATAATATAATATAATATAATATAATATAATATAATATAATATAATATAATATAATATAATATAATATAATATAATATAATATAATATAATATAATATAATATAATATAATATAATATAATATAATATAATATAATATAATATAATATAATATAATATAATATAATATAATATAATATAATATAATATAATATAATATAATATAATATAATATAATATAATATAATATAATATAATATAATATAATATAATATAATATAATATAATATAATATAATATAATATAATATAATATAATATAATATAATATAATATAATATAATATAATATAATATAATATAATATAATATAATATAATATAATATAATATAATATAATATAATATAATATAATATAATATAATATAATATAATATAATATAATATAATATAATATAATATAATATAATATAATATAATATAATATAATATAATATAATATAATATAATATAATATAATATAATATAATATAATATAATATAATATAATATAATATAATATAATATAATATAATATAATATAATATAATATAATATAATATAATATAATATAATATAATATAATATAATATAATATAATATAATATAATATAATATAATATAATATAATATAATATAATATAATATAATATAATATAATATAATATAATATAATATAATATAATATAATATAATATAATATAATATAATATAATATAATATAATATAATATAATATAATATAATATAATATAATATAATATAATATAATATAATATAATATAATATAATATAATATAATATAATATAATATAATATAATATAATATAATATAATATAATATAATATAATATAATATAATATAATATAATATAATATAATATAATATAATATAATATAATATAATATAATATAATATAATATAATATAATATAATATAATATAATATAATATAATATAATATAATATAATATAATATAATATAATATAATATAATATAATATAATATAATATAATATAATATAATATAATATAATATAATATAATATAATATAATATAATATAATATAATATAATATAATATAATATAATATAATATAATATAATATAATATAATATAATATAATATAATATAATATAATATAATATAATATAATATAATATAATATAATATAATATAATATAATATAATATAATATAATATAATATAATATAATATAATATAATATAATATAATATAATATAATATAATATAATATAATATAATATAATATAATATAATATAATATAATATAATATAATATAATATAATATAATATAATATAATATAATATAATATAATATAATATAATATAATATAATATAATATAATATAATATAATATAATATAATATAATATAATATAATATAATATAATATAATATAATATAATATAATATAATATAATATAATATAATATAATATAATATAATATAATATAATATAATATAATATAATATAATATAATATAATATAATATAATATAATATAATATAATATAATATAATATAATATAATATAATATAATATAATATAATATAATATAATATAATATAATATAATATAATATAATATAATATAATATAATATAATATAATATAATATAATATAATATAATATAATATAATATAATATAATATAATATAATATAATATAATATAATATAATATAATATAATATAATATAATATAATATAATATAATATAATATAATATAATATAATATAATATAATATAATATAATATAATATAATATAATATAATATAATATAATATAATATAATATAATATAATATAATATAATATAATATAATATAATATAATATAATATAATATAATATAATATAATATAATATAATATAATATAATATAATATAATATAATATAATATAATATAATATAATATAATATAATATAATATAATATAATATAATATAATATAATATAATATAATATAATATAATATAATATAATATAATATAATATAATATAATATAATATAATATAATATAATATAATATAATATAATATAATATAATATAATATAATATAATATAATATAATATAATATAATATAATATAATATAATATAATATAATATAATATAATATAATATAATATAATATAATATAATATAATATAATATAATATAATATAATATAATATAATATAATATAATATAATATAATATAATATAATATAATATAATATAATATAATATAATATAATATAATATAATATAATATAATATAATATAATATAATATAATATAATATAATATAATATAATATAATATAATATAATATAATATAATATAATATAATATAATATAATATAATATAATATAATATAATATAATATAATATAATATAATATAATATAATATAATATAATATAATATAATATAATATAATATAATATAATATAATATAATATAATATAATATAATATAATATAATATAATATAATATAATATAATATAATATAATATAATATAATATAATATAATATAATATAATATAATATAATATAATATAATATAATATAATATAATATAATATAATATAATATAATATAATATAATATAATATAATATAATATAATATAATATAATATAATATAATATAATATAATATAATATAATATAATATAATATAATATAATATAATATAATATAATATAATATAATATAATATAATATAATATAATATAATATAATATAATATAATATAATATAATATAATATAATATAATATAATATAATATAATATAATATAATATAATATAATATAATATAATATAATATAATATAATATAATATAATATAATATAATATAATATAATATAATATAATATAATATAATATAATATAATATAATATAATATAATATAATATAATATAATATAATATAATATAATATAATATAATATAATATAATATAATATAATATAATATAATATAATATAATATAATATAATATAATATAATATAATATAATATAATATAATATAATATAATATAATATAATATAATATAATATAATATAATATAATATAATATAATATAATATAATATAATATAATATAATATAATATAATATAATATAATATAATATAATATAATATAATATAATATAATATAATATAATATAATATAATATAATATAATATAATATAATATAATATAATATAATATAATATAATATAATATAATATAATATAATATAATATAATATAATATAATATAATATAATATAATATAATATAATATAACATAATATAATATAATATAATATAATATAACATAATATAATATAATATAATAAAATATAATATAATATAATATAATATAATATAATATAACATAATATAATATAATATAATAAAATATAATATAATGTAATATAATATAATATAACATAATATAATATAATATAATATAATATAATATAATGTAATAAAATATAATATAATATAATATAATAGTCACAAGGCAGCCCTCTTACTCTTGAAGAAATTTTCAAAGGATGTGATTCGAGATGTTTGTTACAAGCAATATTGATCTTTGTACAAGCTCCAACTGAATAAAAATGCCAATTATTGTATGGACTTCTTTTAATGATATTAGTATCATTATTGCACCCTAAATTACTGTTTTGATTTGTATCCTAGATCACAGTCATATTTAAAAATCAAATGGGTGATAATTATGTATATTGCTCTGCTATATGCATTGACCACCTTTTTGATACAAATACACAAGATTACACAAATATATATATATGAACATTCAAGGGACCTAAAAACAGATGAACGTCTACGTCATCTCTAAAATGTATTTATATATTTCTGTTTATATGTATCATTGCAACATTTGTTTTTTTCCTTTACCTATCCATTTTATTTCTTTTTATTATCAGGGCAAACAACAGATCGTATTATACCCAACAGTATCTTTGAAGGTGATATTTTGCTTGATAAGAATCTAGCATCAAAAATCGAAATGGCAATCTTCAAAAAACGGAAGTCAACTAGACCTAAGCGTGAAATCTCTCTTGAATATTGGATGAAATGGAAAAACGGAATTATTCCTTATGAATTCGGGAAAGGAATAGGTATTACAATTTATACTAATTTATATATCATGATTTTATTTCAAAAGCTAACCATTAGACGACAATCCATAACAATATTTTTTTATTGGTTAAGTACCCTTTGAGAGCTTAATTACCAAGGAGCATAGAATCACAGCTGAAGTTAAGAAATAATTTTTTGGAGTTTAATAGCTACAGAAGTAGGCAAATAACCAATGTGTTTTAAACTGATACATTTGAGGGGTATTTGACGAGAAAATAACATTTTAATGGCTTCCATGTAGCTTGTAACAAAAAGAGCACACGTATGGATTTGCAAAATCAAATGTTGATTAATATCCTCTCACGAAATTAAATTTGGATTCGTCAGCAGTACAGACAGTTTACTTTCAAAATGATTTAGTTGAAAAGATAAGCTTGGCGTAAGTTATCCTTTCTCAGTTTATTACTACCAAACGAAAAAAGCACCGGTAAATTTAGCGATAGCAATTTTCTTGTGAGTTCAGATTTGACAGGCGAAATGTGAATTGTGAATCTATCTTTTGGCTTTGTCTTGGAGTGAATAAAGATATTAGAATTTATAAACCCACATGTTATTTCATCATGTTGGGACTTATCATAATTTTCACAGATATATCTTTGTGCTCTTTTGATTTCTTTTGGATTAGATTACTATCCACTTGTGGATATTTCATCAGTATACTACACATACCTCTTTTCCATTCCAAATATAATGTGCCAGGGTTATCACATAAACTCATAATATTTTCATTTAAAGATCACAATATTATTATACTTTTCACTAATTTTTCTTCCAGTTAATCAAAATCTATTACAAACACAGTTAAAATGATATGCTATGCACTGTGACTCATCTATCATCGTACAACCTCGAATTTCCTAAAACAGTACTCTCTTTTTTATTAAATATGATGAAGATGACAAAAGCATTCAACTGGATTAATAAAAAACAATAATCAAACTACAGATATTGGAAATTCCATTATCGTATATTTTACTGGTGCAACCTACGACCTTAACGAGCCCTAGTACTATTTCTACTTCAAAAATAACAAATACTACTGCTACTACTAGTTCTCATACTACTACAAACCATAACACAGAGATGCCTATGCTCATTCTATAAATGTATGTACGACACTTAAAATACTCCTACTACAGTTACTCTTGTTATTATCATTATTATTATTATTATTGGTGTTGTTGTTGTGATTATCATTCTTGGTGCTTTGTACTTTAAATACAATCCCTGCCGCTGTCACAATAATGAAATAAATAAAATAACAACTAATGGTATTGCTGTTATTATGATTGTCATAACTGTGTCTACTGTAAGTACGATATTGCAATTGCTATTTGATATTGCTATAATTATAATAAGTTACCAGTTTACCAAGCTATGTAGAAGCTTATATAGGGATATAATCATGAGTAGGTTTGTCTGTTTGTCTGTTTGTTCCTGCCAGGCTATTGTTAACAAATGACCCTCTTGTTTCTTGCAGATTACTCGAGGCGAAAATTAATTAAGAAAGCTGTTCGTCTTTTTAATAAAAGAACTTGCATCACATTTGTATTACGAAGATCGGAAAAAGACTACGTATCATTTTTCAAAGGACCTGGGTACGATGTGTTAAACGATAAATATCATAACTGTGATAAAAATAGTAGTTATAAGAGTGTGGTGATAATGATGTTGGTGATTATTATTATGTTGATGATGGTGTTATTATTGATGATAATTGATAATGGTATTGTCATTAGTATTGTTGCTGGCATCCATATATATATATATATATATATTTAAATTGACAAATGAATATGAAATGTTATCAGCAATTGCGCTCTATCACATTAAAACGTAGGAGCTATCATATAATCAGATGTATGAGTAAGAAAAACTGTAACTTTACAGAACTCAGAGTTTCATTTCTTTCACAATCTTCAGCTATATACAATCTTCAACTTTATGATTTTGTATACAGCTGAAGATTGTGAAAGAAATGAAACTCTGAGTACTGAAAAGTTAGAGTTTTTCTTAGTCGTATATTTGATTTTATATATATA
>RDPX01000294.1:1366943-1378286 GCA_003991215.1 Morbakka virulenta | reverse complement strand
TAAACAGTAATTCAATTTGTATTTACCTCATGCTCTCTCTCTGGCAGGTCCTGTATATAAACTACTTTCTGTACAATCTAATTTTGTACAGTAACTAGGTTAACTATTGATGGAGACAGCAGCTTGTTTGCTCCATTCGATGGTTGCTGATACGCTGATTTGAGAGATTGATTTAATTCCCAAGGAAACAACAGGTTGGCAGACAACAGCATTCCAACAGATATAATACACGTGAATATTTAGCAAACATAGAACCATAGTTCAGAACAACGGCTAAAACAGGGATCCAAAACCTAATAATATTATATATGGGTCACTCCGTCCTGGATAAAAACCAATACCCAGCTAGCCGCCAAACCAACAGCAGCACAATGACCCACAGAGACTGGCCGCTTGACCACAGCAAATACAGACTGATCACTCACTGCCCTTTGCGACGCAATAGTTCATTGTAATGCAGCTACAACCACAATGGGCTCTTTTATAGAATTCTGTCGTATTTAGGAGGGGACATTATCATGTGGTTTGAATCTGTTCGATTGGATTCCGAGATACTTTTTCTTAATTGATGTTTGATAGTAAATTTAAATATATCTGGGCATGTAATAATTCATGAGTGTGGAACCATATTGAACGCTTTCTTATAATCAATCCAAACCATGGCAAGGCCCACTGTCCTCCTTTTACAATTCTTTATAATACCTTTGTCAATATGCAACTGCACTCTCATGGCTCTCGTCATTTTTCGGCATCCTTTTTGCTCTTCGTGGAAAGTTCTTCTTTTTCTTCTTCTTTATCGCCTTTCTATTATTATTATTATTATTATTACTATTGTTGTTGTTATAATTACTACTATTATTATTATTATCATCATCATCATCATCAACAATATCATTTTTATCATTTTTATCATTTTTATCATTTTTATGGGGTGGCTTTATGTTATTTAGTAATGGATGGGTAAAAAATCAACACTTATTGCCAAGGAGCAAAATAGGGAAGGTGGATGAAAGTACCACTACTGTAGCCACAAGGGTAAGAAAAAATGATACTTGTAGCCTGAAAAATGTTGCCCCACAACAAGTGAGAAAATACAGCTCATTGTTATTATTATCATAAAAGTTTCTTTTAAATTGCCTTTTTTAAATCAAACACCGTGTCACTACTAGTGACCCAAGGTGAGTGAAATTAGAAGTTTGTATATATATTTGTGTAATATTGTGTATTCGTATCAAAAAGTGCTTAATGCATATAGCAGAGCAATATACATAAGAACCATGATTGCAAATATATCGTTGAAGTACGGAAGGAACAGCAAGGATCCTAAAATGAACCCTTGTGGTACTCCGCAGTACAAGGGTTGAGGTTAGGATTTCTCACCACTGTATTGACGATTTGATTTCGGTTAAATAGATACTGTTCGAACTATATAAATTCCTTATCTTGAATATCATACGCAGGTAGCTTGCTCAACATAACAGAGTGTCCTGAATGGCCGAAGGCCTTAGATAGGTCTACAAAAAGAGCCCCAACAATGTTTCCTTTGCCAATGTCCCTACGGATGCTACCGATAAATAACGTAGTCGCTAGTTCCGTACTTCGCTTAGCTGTGTACCCAAATTGTTTCTTGGACAATAATCCATAGCATTCCAGATATTCTATCAGCTGAGTGCGAACAACCCGCCTAAGTACTTTTGATAGAATCGGGGGCACAGATACCGGTCGATAATTATCTGTGTTGGTGGTATTGGCGGATTTGTAAATCGGGGTTATTCTTGCGGCTTTCCATTCTTCAGGAATATTGCTCGTCTCCAAATAAAAATTGATCAGGTATGCTATCGCTTGTGAAATAGCAGAAGTACTGTCTCTTAATAACCGTGCTGGCTGGTAAGTTATCAACTCCGGATGCTTTGCTTTTATTTATGCACTTCAGATGGTTTTCTACGGTTACTTTGGGAACGTATTTGAACTTAAACGTAGCTGTTGTTGGAAGATGTGCTATATTTGCTAAGTGCTGTACACAATCTTTCAGTGGTAACGATTTTAACTGTAGAGATTTTGCAATGTTTGAAAAAAAGTTGCAATTCCGTTGAGCTTTGCTAGGGGTGTTGTTGTCTTTATCGTTCGGACCAGCGATAAACGGGACTGACGATGTTGATTTTGCGTTAACGTTGGTAAGTATAATGCTTTTTATGCACTTCCAAAATCTCTGAGGTTTGTTCCTGCAAGAGAGTTTGATGAAATTTCGCTCTAGCTTTTCGTATTTGCTGGGTGCATTTATTTCTAAGTTTTTCATATGATTTCTATGCTTTAGGTGTTTTCACATTGTCAGCTTTCCGCTTCAACTGATCTCTTTTATTTTTTATTTGTACAGTGTCATGTGTTAGCCATGGGCAATTTTGACTTTTAATTCGTTTTTCGTGGACTGGTACGTGTTTATCATAAATGGTATTAAGTTTTTCTTTAATGGCTACCCATGCATCGTTTCCATTTTTAATGAAAATAATGAGTTCCAATTTATTTCGTGCATGTCTTTAAGCATTTCAGCTCTCTTTTAATTGTGAAAGTTCCGTGCAAAAATAACTTTTTCTTGGTGCTTTGAAGGAATACCTTTTCTCGCGCAACCAATCATATTGTGGTCTGAAATTCCCATTGATATGACTTCAGTTTTTTGCAATCTTTGAGTCGTTATTCGTAGCAATGACATCAATTAATGATTCGGTGTTTTCTGTTATTCTGGTTGGCTTTGCTATTAATTGCTTCAATACATTTATCGTTAATGTTTTAATTTCATGTACACCTTTATTTAGGAATTTGACGTTTATATCTCATATGAGGATAATGTCAGTTTTGCCGTTAATTGATGATTTTTCTAACATGTCGAAAAAAACATGTATTGACGTCCTGTGGGAAATTACTAGTTTTCGGTGGTCTGTACATTATGCATAAAAACCAGCTTTTTGTTTTGTTTAGAAATACCTCAATCATTCCAAATACATTCTACTTTGGCGTGTTCTAGATCTAATCTCCTTCTCCAAGTAACTTGGTCGGTTATGTATACTCCTACGCCTCCTCCTTTTCCAGTTGTTCGGTCACGTCTTACAAACTTGTACCCTGGAAATTCATATAAATCATTTACTGCATCATTTTCAGAATTGATATGCGTTTCTGACAATGTAAGAAAATCTGTGTTTTTGTGTACGTTGAGAAAAAGTGAAATCTTATGAATCTTAGAAAATAATCCACAAACGTTTAAGTGAAAAACAATTACTCTACGTTGCGAAAATAGAGATCTCAGCTCCGGGATATTTTGAGGTAGACCTGGATTAATTTCGATATCACCGATAAGTAAGACTGTAATTAATGCTACATACAAATTTCTAACTCTTGACTCTGTGTTATAAGTCCTTCGGTTCAAAACGAAAACTGACGATATGCAATGAGATCCATCTGTATTACAAAAATCTCTTTCTCCTAAGACTATACTTATTCCATCCGGAGAAAAAAAGCAACATTTGATGCATAGACTGATGATGCATATAAACAACAATATTACATTTGTCGACACGTGTGAGACCAAAAATTAGAAACTTGATCCATTCCTGGTGATATCCATTTATGAGATTTTTCAACAGCCTTCGCAACCTAACGTTTTCCCACTGTTGTTTCGGAATCTCCTTAGCATGATATATCATATTTTTTACCCACTCAGAATTTTCATTATGTCCTTTTTTTTATTACCCCAGATATTGTTGCAGAGGTCACTAATCTGTTCTTCTGTTGGTATTTCATCTACGGTAATAGCCGTCTTACCGATTTCTCGGTAGAACTTCTTAGCATCAGTCTCAAAGATCTTGTTTTGCCTTTAGAAATTGATTATTTTAGTAAATATACGTAGTCTTTGGGCTTTGACTTGGAGTTTTTATTTCAGCTTCTCTTAAATGAGAGGTATTTGTTCTTTCCTTTCTATTTTGTACTTTCTTAGTACTTTTCTCACCTTTTCAGATCTTATTTCTTTATCGTTCTGTAGTTCATCCAGTAAAGATCTCTTCTGGTTTATAAGGAATGGATGAAGTTGCTAATTTTTAGCTAGACAACTTGCATTCTACGCAATTAAAGTTAGCCTCAAATTTTAATGACAGAACCATATTTATTACCAAAATGGTTTTGTTTAGGAACTAATTCCTTGCTTCCAAAAACCAATGACACGAAAAATCAAAACAATTATTCACCGAGCACATGTTTATAATCATCCTACAAAGTGTTAACATTGATCCTTTCTGAAAGCACGTACGTTCGCATGGAGAGCCACGACATCTTCTTATTTAAACAAGAAGGATATAAAAAGGTTCCTATAGCTGTAAGTACCAACTACTCATAAATTAAATGATATTAGAACGTGCCAAATCCAGACACAAAAACATAAGTACAGCATTGATCGATTAAAAGCTTTTGATAGTGTACCACACTCGTGGATTTTGCGGTGTCTTAAAATGTTCAAAATGTCACCTAACCTAATAAACGCTTTTAGAATTTTTATGACCTCATGGGAAATAACCTTCTTCTTTCACACTCAAATGGTGTTTTATCTTCTCCTTGTTTTCCAATAAAATGTGGAATTTTCAAGGTGACTCTTTTTCTCCCTTACTCTATTGTATGGTACTTATGTCCTTATTCAAGCTTTTAAACGACAAAGGTTACGGATATAAAATCAATGACAAAAAAATATAGTATGTCCACGGCGGACAAACGTAACTCCGCCTGACGTCAACCCAGTAATTCAAGGTCTCGGAGTAGGCTAACAGATGCTACAATTTGTCCAAAATCCAACAAAAAGCGAGTCCTGTCTCTTCTGAACCTGTACAAATGATGCTGCTTTGAAACTGACGCTGAAGGTGGACGGCCAGGTGATCCCAAACAACGCGACGCCAAAACTACTTGGAGTATCTGTTGATCGAGCATTGACTTTCCAGACGTATGTCTAAAATGTTACTGCAGCAGCAACCAAGAAAATTCACCTTCTTTGAGCCGTTGCTCATTCGTATTGGGGATGGGATCGACCACACCTACTCACGCTGTTTCACGCCTTTATTCGGAGCAGACGCAGCTATGCGGGCCCAGCCTGGCAGCCATGGGTTTCCAAGGCTGGTATGGAGAAATTAAAACGTGCCCAGAACAGAGCACTTCGGGTCGTAACAGGACAGCTTCAATCCACACCACTGGAAGCCATCAATCTGGAATCGGATGTCCCAAGTTTCAAGACATTGAGTGATCGTACCATTCTAAAATCATTCGAGCCAAGAGATGCCCTCTAGATCATCCACGTAAAATGTTACTTGAAAGGGAATTTGGCAACCGGCTGTCAAAACGTAGTAAATGGAGATTGGCTACATCAGAGCTGTCGTCGAGGATCCCTGCTGCAGCGAACACCGGAAACCACTCGACTTGTTCCCTCTCGCACCTTGGTATGATAACAATCATGCTTTAGTAAGGTTGTCGATAGAGGGGATTGGAGCCAAGTCCGACGCGGCCAAGAAACGTCGAGAATGCTCGATAAGAACAATCTTTGCCATACATGCAGACTTTGTGGTCCAAACGGATGGATAAGCAGCAGAATATACACGAGGCGGTGGGGCGGCTGCTGTGGTGACGTGTGGTAATCCTATAAGCCCAACTATCATCAAAATCATCTAATGTCGGGGACGGGTGCTGACCAGCTCCTTTGAGGAGGAAATTCAAGCAATGGAACTCGCTCTTGATTAGGCACAGACAAATTCAAACGAGTCTACTGTTCTGATATGCACTGACAGCAAATCACTGTGCGACGTTATCCTGGGGAATGCCGATTCATTGTTGATGATACGGTCGGTCGTTGCTCACCAAGGTTCGATGCCAAGTCACCATACAATGGATTCCTGGTCACTCCGGTATTCCAGAAAATGAAATCGCCGATGCTGCTGCCAAGGCCGCGGCTTCCCTTGGACGAATCATCTAAGCAGATATCGCTGACAAGCATCATCAACACCATTAGAGCGATGATCACGGACCCTTCCACAATCCATCCGCGCATCCTAGAAGCTTATCATAGCAGATCAAAAAAGGTTGACGAGAAACTGAAGACACGATCGGATCAGATTGCATCCTCCTAGCAAGACTTCGAGCAGGCCACCACCCAGCATTTGCTAGTTATCGACATCGTTTATCCCCTAACACGACCAATCCAGATTGCCCAAAATGCGGAGAAGAGTAAGAAGACATTGAACACTGGCTAGTTAGTACCACTCTGGGAAGATGAGCTGGCTGGCTTTCAGTCCTCAAAATGTAGTCGCGTTCGCGAGATCCATTTTGGACCTCCACGCGGGCTCATAGAGCCACCTATACAAAAAACAACAACAATAATTTGTCCAAGAGTGACCTGGAGGCTATTGTGGTAAAAGATAACCTCATTCACCCACGTCCACAACTCCACACCTGGATGCACTTTATAGTCTTACCCAGGGCATTTATCATTTTGCTTGATATGTTTTCTCACAAAGCTTTAGTTTCCAGTTGTTTCGGTTATTATTGATGTGATCCCAGATAGCTACCTCCCATCTAAGGAATCACATCCCTTTCACCTGTAGCTTTAATGCCCTAGGATAACCGTAAGATTCGGGCTGTACCCAACAATACTGTTTTCTTTAGAGTGTTCTACTTTTATCGTTATTCGGATTTGTTTAACATAGCTTTCAAAGTTTTTCGAGACACTTCCCAACGCACCCACAATCACAGGGATGATTTCAACCATCTTCATTTTTTACAGTCGAGCAAATCTCATCTCTTGGAGGTCTGTACTTATCAACTTTCTCCTTTTCTTTTTCTAGAACTTCTGTCTCTTTTTAATTCTTATCTATTACAACGATGTCTGGTTTTCTTGCAATCACTGTTCTATCACATTGTATCACAAAATCCCACATTGTCTTACACGAGTCATTCTCCATCACTCTCTGGGTTTCGTGTTGATACCATTTCGTAACTGTTTCTAGATTAAACTTTTTAATTAATTTTCAGTGTGTATATTTGCAAACTTTATTGTGGCGCTTTAGATATTCTTTTCTTGTCAATACAGTACACTCACTAATTATATAGTAGACAGGTGTTTTTTCTCACCACACATCCTGCAAAAAGGTGATTCTCTAGACTTATCTATGAAATGCTTGATGCTATTTGTTCTTATGGCTTGCTCTTGGGCATTACATATTAATGCATTGGTAGGCCCTTTCAAATTACCCCACTTTAGCCATTTCCAAGAATTTTCGACATCCTTTCCCTTTAACTCTCTAACAAATTGCCCATACGTGGGGACCTTCTTGTTTTTCCAAGAATACAGATTCTAGTCTTTTTCTCTCTTTTTATAATCTTTAGGATTCAAGGACCTATCAGTCTGGATTGCCTATTCCTTTTGACAGCATTTAGCGGTGGCTCCGTTTGCTGCTCGACATACCAACCAAGGTTGTTTTCTTGAGCTCTGACAGATCCTTTGAAGCCTATTAACTCTCTTCCTCCTTTACTCCTGGAAACATACAGTCGATCTTTGTCACTTTTTGGATGAAATTCTTTATTGATGCTCAGTATTTTTCTCGTTCCTTTTTTGTGCATTCATTTTTAGGCCTCTCTTCTCCAGAGCTTCTTGCCACGCTCCAATTCTCTCCTGCAGCTCCTTTTCATAGTTGGCTGTAATGGCTAAATCGTCAGCATAAAGGAGTTCCTGTGGAGTACCTCTGTGCATTTCCTCTGAGATTGTGTCCATGGTGATAATAAACAGCAGCGGGTTCAAGGCTGATCCTTGGTTTAATTCTACCCTGACTTCAAAAGGAGATGTCTTCCCTGTACCCGTTCTTTCGAAGGTTTCACAGCATGTGTAAAGGATTCTGACTACTCTAACGAGCTTTTCGCTGACTCCTCTTTTTCGGAGGCATCGATAGACCAATTCCCTAGGGACTCTATAATAAGCCTTTTTCAGGTCCACAAAACCCATTTAGAGACTATTGCCCTCTAGAGCCTTCTCTTGCAACTGCCTCAGGATAAAGATTGCGTCAACTATGCCTCTCCCTTCCATGAATGGAAACTGCATGTTGTCTATCTCAATTACCATTCTTAATCTCTTGTCCAGGATCTTCTCAAAGAGCTTCATTACGTGTTCCAGAAGCTTTATTCCTCTGTAGTTCGTGCAGTTCAAATTTTCACCCTTTTGCTTGTAGATAGGGATCAACAAGCTTTTGGTCCAGTCACTCGGAATCATTTATTCATCCAATATTTCTCACAGCACCTCTGTGAGCTATGTTACACCTTCCTCCCCTAAGACCACCAGTATCTCACTTGAAAGACCTGGTGTACCAGGCACTTTGTCTCCTTTCATGCTTTTCAATGTACTTCTCACTTCCTTTTCGGTTATCTGGTATTCTGGACCTTCAACTGGACATACCTCTTTCAGCTTATCTCGTCGATTCCCTATATTCATAAGCTGTGAGAAATATTATTTCCATCTGTCTGTTATCTGCTAGTCTTGGCTCAAACAATTTCCCTGGTATATATCCTTGATAAGAACCATATCTCCTTTGTCAGACTTCGTTCCTTGCCTTTGCCATCCTGAAAATATTCTTTTGACCATCTCGGCTATCTAAATGTTCTTACCAATTCCTATAATGCTCTGCCTTTTCTCTTGCTACTGCTGTCTTTGCCAATGTCTTACAATGCTTATATCTCTGGACAGCCACGACGCTTCTATCTTCCTTGAGGTTGCTAAAGGCTGCTCGTTTTTCCCTCACGGTCTTTTGAACATATAGAGTCCACCACCACGTCTCTTTATCCTTTAGTAGTGCTTTCTTGGTTTCTCCACAAACTTCCCTTGCTGCCTCTATGATACTATTCTTGAGCTTTACCCATTTTTCCTCTACTCCATGAACAATCTCCGCTCCTTTCAGCTCCGTTACTTTTTCCTTGAAAACTTCAGCTTTTTCTGTTTGCTTTAGATTCCAAACCTTGATGCGCTCTTCCCTTTTCCGCTGCCTTTTCTTTTGTCTTTTCATCCTCAGATCTATCACAAGCAACCTGTGTTGTTTGACCACTGCTTCGCCTGGTATCACTTTGCAGTCAATCACGCATTTCCTAAAACTTCTTTTTGTGAGCAAAACCTCAATCTGGGTGTCAGCTCCACCACTGCGGTGGGTTACCTTATGCCCATCCTTCTTCACGAACCATGTATTGGTGATCATGAGCTCGAGAAAGTGTGTCATGCCTTGTATTTTTGTGCCTTCCGGTTTTCTGACTCCATGACTTGCTCCCCCATGCTGTTTCTCAAAGCCAGCTCTGTTTATAAAGAATACTAATGTGCCTTCTTCTTTCATTAATCGACTCTTAGATCCTCCGTTTCCACCATGATTCTCTCCTAGCATGTCGTGTTCTAAAAGGCTTGAGTCCAAACTCTCAGCTAATGAGAATTGAGGATGCCTAGATTAAACTATTGATCTCAGTGAGGTTAGTAGTTCTAACTTGAGACAAAACTCTATTTACTTTCTGTACATGGCCTTCAATTTTTTCCTGTCAACTTGTTGGAACCCGTTACGTTCTTTGTCCATATTATCATTTAAAACTTTTTTGAGTTTGTCCAGGGTTTCTTTATCTTCTTCTCACATATCATTCAAATTCTCAACAGTTATCACATCGTCCACTTCAACCCATTCACCGTTCTCAATCACTTCCTCATGTTCAACCATCCCGTCCATCAATCTAACTCCTTCTGCTTCAATTTTATTTCTTAAAACCCTTCGTTTAATCTTCTCTCATCTGAAAGCCAACCACTTGATCAAATCTTTCTTGCTTGATCACACAATCTTTGTTCGGTTACGCTAGGTTCTAGCCTTTCTTTCCACATGTTATGCATACGCTTTCTGTATCTTTTAGTCTTCTCTGTTCATACATCAGTCTACTTAAAAAATAACACTCCATAACAGCTATGTTTAACTCTTTATTCCAACCCATTGTAGCAGTCGTAGGGTGACAATAGGGACCCCGCTGCTGTGTCAGAGGACATCTGCCGGTTGAGGGACCTTCACGTGAAGTCCCAGCCCCATTCACACGGTTGTTTTCAACTGTTTGGTATGAAATTCCACTCAAAGAGGTTGTGTTTTAAGGTGCACAGCCACCAGTGCTTGTATCGTAACTCCATCACTAGAGGGGCTGCTAGCCAAAGCTAAAGAATCCCCCTATCCATGAAGCAGAGTAGCCCTCGTCGGATGCCAACCCGGTATTTCTTGGTCTCGGGGAGAAGCAGTTAATAGTCATACCCAGGACATTTATTATCATTATTATGTTCTTGTTATCACAGGTAAAAGTTCCTGGTAAGTTCGTCCCAAAAGCTAGCTAGAACAACTAGCCTCAGGTTTCGAGGACCTTTCTCAATGTTCTTACAGTTCCCAACAACACCGTTTTCTGTATTACTTCAGTCCTGATTTTGATCCCTATTTTTTCCATGTACTGCTCTGCTTCTTTTGTGACGCATCCCAATGCACCAACTACAACTAGGATGACACTTTTCGAAGGCGCCATAACCTTGCAATTTCTCTTTTCAGTTCTTGGTACTTTTCATTTTTCTCTTGTTCCTTCTGTTTTATCCTTGTATCTCCTGGTACAGCCATGTCAATGACCAAGCACTCTTTTTCTGGTTTTAGCTCGACAACAATGTCTGGTCGCCTATGCTCAATTTCCTTATCTGTGTTTATCTTAAAGTCCCACAGTACCTTAATGCTTTCATTTTCAGTAACGCCTTCTGGTTTATGATTGTACCACCGTTCAGCCCTGGGTAGGCCATACTTCTTGCAAATCTCCCAGTGAACTATCCGTGCTACGTTGTCGTATCGTCGCTTATATTCCTTCTGGGCTAACTTGCTACATTTGCGTATGATATGGCTCACTGTTTCTCCCTTCTTACCACACAATCTGCAAGTCGGCGAATCTCTTGATTTGTCAATATGGTGTTTTAACGTAATTTGTACGTATTGCTTGCTCTTCTGCTGCCATAAGCAGTGCTTCAGTCCCTTTTTTCAGGTCCCCACTTTTTAGCCACAACCATGATTTCTTCCTGTCTACAATCCCATCTGTATCTCTAAAAAACTGACCATGCATTACTTTTTCATTCCATTTGACTTCTCTTTTTCTTCTTCGTTGATCTTTATACGCTGATGGCTCACTAATGTCATTGTTCATTTCCTGTTGTTCATGTACTGCTTTTAATAATTGCTCTTGACTGTTTTTAACATACCATCTAAGGCTATTTTCCTCTGACTGGATGGTTTCTAATACACT
>RDPX01000294.1:1338874-1352335 GCA_003991215.1 Morbakka virulenta | reverse complement strand
CTGACTTACTGACTTACTGACTTGCTGACTTATTTACTGACTTACTGAATTGCAGACTTACCGATTTACTGACGTACTGAATTACTGACTTACTGACTTACCGACTTACTGACTTACTGACTTACTGACTTACTGACTTACTGACTTACTGACTTACTAACCTACTGACTTACTAACGTACTGAATTACTGACTTGCTGCCTTACTGCCTTACTGACGTACTGACGTACTGACGTACTGACGTACTGACTTACTAACGTACTGCCTTACTGACGTACTGACGTACTGACTTACTAACGTACTGACTTACTGACTTACTGACCTACTGACTTACTAACTTACTGCATCAAAGCAAAAGACTTGGTGAACGCAATGTCATGACCAAACCAAACGTAAGGCTCAGAAAGAAAGAGAAAATTACAGCTTAGGCTGTTTTCAGAGAGCGCTTGTCTTCACTTGAAAAAGCCATACTTTTGGATGTAAATTGTTCTTTATACTCAAAAGCACTGGCATGTAAGCAGATAATCAATGACATAAAAGAAACAGGTAACCGAAAACTAAACCCAACTGAAATGAAATGGATTTTAAAATAGACAAATGACATTGGTAGAATAAGAAAATTAATTGCTCACGCAAAAGTCATCATTCAGTGTAAAAAAGAAAGAAGCTTCACCAACCTTCAAAAATCGTTGGTAATTATCAAGTTGATAATTATTAAGTTGATAATTATTAAGTTTGGTATTAACCAAACTTGAAAGGAAATTTAGAAATATAAAAATGCAAATTTTGGAGACAAAATTATCTTTATTAAAGCAAGAACTAAAAAGCAAGTCACAGAAAGTAAAATATCAAAAGAAACTACAAAAACGAAAAAGAATCAACAAGCAATTTTTCCACTACCCAAAAAAGGTATACCGATCGTTCAAGAGTAAAACCTTCAAGGTACAAACCATTCCAAAGAAAGAAGTAGAACGTTTTTGGGAACAAGTATGGCAAGATGATGCCAAGGTCAATCAAAATACTGAGTGGTTTAAGAGCCTTTAGAACACATACTGTCAAAATGTCACACTAACCAAGCATAACGTTTATAGATTTAGACTCGATATAGCAGTTAATAAGCTATAGCTCAACTAATCACCAGGCGCAGACAAAATAACACCATTTTCCTACAGAAACGTAACAGGTTACAGAGATACATGATCATCCCATTTCAAAAACCTCGTGATGATGATGATGATGATGATGATGATAAAGCACGACCCCAATGGCTCAGTAGTGCCTATGTAGTACTCCAACTAAAAAACGAGGAGACATATATACCATAAAATTATCGTCCGATAGCCTGTCTGAATATCTAGTACAAACTGTATACAAGTTGCATCAATCATTTTTTAATCGATCACATAACCAGAAAAAAATGTGATCACGAAAGAATAAGTTGCTGGTAAAAAGAGTGTATGAGGCACAACAGAACAACTTCTGCTAAATAAAACTCTGCTTAAGGAAGTAAAATCACTAACAAGAGACCTTTACACTGTATGGTTAAGAAATAAGAAAGCTTTTGACTCCATTCCATATTCATGGCTACTTGAGGTGTTGAAACTTGCAAAAGTACCTGGTCATCTGAGAAATGCTATCAAAATCGAGAGTAAATCAGGGTTTGGGAAACTCCACTTTCATGGAGTTAACAAATCAGTCATGGGCAACTTCATTAAAATTAATAAAAAATCTACCAGGGAGACAGTCAATCAGTCATCCTATTCATTCTGTCGCTAAGCCCAATTTCACATCTGCTCCAGTTCGCCAAAAGATACAAGTATGGGAAACTGCGAAACCACCAACATACCCATGATTTCTTTGTAGACGACTTCAAACTATTCTCAACAACTTTGAAAGATTTAAGACAGCAGCTCGATATTGCTACGACATTTTCAAATTACATAGGAATGAAATTCGGGGCTGATAAATGTTCTATTCTACAAATACAAAAAGGGAAAATCGTTGATGGTGAACCAATAACAATTGATGGTTTAGTCATTTCACCACTCAATAAAGGAGATTTATAAGAGTTATAGGTACCTGGGAATCGACAAAAACATCACCTACGAAAGTCCATTAAACAAAGAAAAGATTACGAAAGAGTATCTTACCAGGGTGAAAAAGGTATGGCCATCAGAACTATCTGACTATAACAAAACCATAGCACACAACACCTTTGCTGTTCCTATTTTTACACCGTTTATAGGGATACGTAAATGGTCGATTGAAGATATTAAACAACTTGATATAAAGACAAGGAAAACTTTGTCAATGACCGGCCACGTTCACCCCAATTGTGATGTCGATAAGTTATACATCAGTAGAAAAAAAGGTGGTAGAGGACTTAAAAGTATTAAGTGTTGTATTATGACCCTGTTATTGTCCATTTCTGCCATTATGTTTCTGTCATCTTAATTTGATAGTCTTGATTTAGCCTCACTTTAATGTACAATAACTAACACGTTGCAAAATGTACACACTCTCTTGGATTGTACTGCCAAAGAGATCGGATGTTGTGTTAAAAGCTATTTACATTATTATATATTTGCCTCCTCTCCACACCATAAACTATGACATGATGTCAGAAATACAGTAGTTTATGAATAAACTCCCAGAATTCAGGCTCTTCTGTGACCAGAGTAAACCTGAACTCGCCGCTGTGAACAACTGATTTTGGACCAGCGTTTTTTAATCGATAATCTTTTACGTCTGTTTTACGACTTCAAAATAGCCACCACTTTTCTTCCACAACCGAACATGGTTTGGAATTCGCCAGATTTGGATAGCGCAATTAGAAAGTTTTTGCGTTCAGGTCAACTTTATTTTAATGGACCACTAAAGGACATTACCGAGGAGGTCAAAATTGATTATTTACTTATTTGAGCCAGATCTGAGAGCCAAGATATTGCCGACACTTTTAACCTTTCCTAAGAGGAATCTTCGCAACTGCAAGCGTATACATCACGGTTTGCAGCTTATGTACGTCCACGCAGTCATTTTCATGTTTCTCGTTTTAAATTGGTTACTTGCACCCAGAAGGCAATAGAACCAGTTGATATCTACTACAAAACACTAAAGGAACTAATACAACAATGTGAGTATGCCACAGAGGCACAGAACACTCTTCTAATTGACGCTCTTACTGTTGAACATCATTGAAAACTCCACAATCTACCTTGCTAAAAGCAGGGAAAGATTTAACTATAGAAAAGGCCTTACACGTTGTACGTACAGAGGAAGCAATACTTTAACACATTAATGTAATTAGAGGATCCAAAGAAGAACACATGTCAGTAAACCTTGTTAAGAAAAAGACTTACAACAAACCAAGTAAATCAGCTTTTCCTAAGTCAACTACAATACACACAAATTGTTCTAATTGCCGTCGTCAACACCCAAAAGGTTCTTGTCCTGCTTGAGGTTCTAGATGTAATCAGTGTGGATAACAAATCCATTGGGCCAATGTCTGCCAGTCTGGACCTAGCGAAAGACAGAAGCAACATGTCTTTACCACAAAAAACGTACATGAAGCCACTAATCCTCAAGCTGTTGAAGCTGAAGACACAGATAAAGTAGTTTTATTTCCACAAACTAGAACTTGGTACCTCGAATTCTTCAAATGNGATTGAAGATATTAAACAACTTGATATAAAGACAAGGAAAACTTTGTCAATGACCGGCCACGTTCACCCCAATTGTGATGTCGATAAGTTATACATCAGTAGAAAAAAAGGTGGTAGAGGACTTAAAAGTATTAAGTGTTGTATTATGACCCTGTTATTGTCCATTTCTGCCATTATGTTTCTGTCATCTTAATTTGATAGTCTTGATTTAGCCTCACTTTAATGTACAATAACTAACACGTTGCAAAATGTACACACTCTCTTGGATTGTACTGCCAAAGAGATCGGATGTTGTGTTAAAAGCTATTTACATTATTATATATTTGCCTCCTCTCCACACCATAAACTATGACATGATGTCAGAAATACAGTAGTTTATGAATAAACTCCCAGAATTCAGGCTCTTCTGTGACCAGAGTAAACCTGAACTCGCCGCTGTGAACAACTGATTTTGGACCAGCGTTTTTTAATCGATAATCTTTTACGTCTGTTTTACGACTTCAAAATAGCCACCACTTTTCTTCCACAACCGAACATGGTTTGGAATTCGCCAGATTTGGATAGCGCAATTAGAAAGTTTTTGCGTTCAGGTCAACTTTATTTTAATGGACCACTAAAGGACATTACCGAGGAGGTCAAAATTGATTATTTACTTATTTGAGCCAGATCTGAGAGCCAAGATATTGCCGA
The DNA here is from genome assembly GCA_003991215.1 of Morbakka virulenta. Lineage (NCBI taxonomy): Eukaryota > Metazoa > Cnidaria > Cubozoa > Carybdeida > Carukiidae > Morbakka > Morbakka virulenta. The sequence continues at coordinate 1,347,984 of RDPX01000294.1, read as the reverse complement.
CACTTTTAACCTTTCCTAAGAGGAATCTTCGCAACTGCAAGCGTATACATCACGGTTTGCAGCTTATGTACGTCCACGCAGTCATTTTCATGTTTCTCGTTTTAAATTGGTTACTTGCACCCAGAAGGCAATAGAACCAGTTGATATCTACTACAAAACACTAAAGGAACTAATACAACAATGTGAGTATGCCACAGAGGCACAGAACACTCTTCTAATTGACGCTCTTACTGTTGAACATCATTGAAAACTCCACAATCTACCTTGCTAAAAGCAGGGAAAGATTTAACTATAGAAAAGGCCTTACACGTTGTACGTACAGAGGAAGCAATACTTTAACACATTAATGTAATTAGAGGATCCAAAGAAGAACACATGTCAGTAAACCTTGTTAAGAAAAAGACTTACAACAAACCAAGTAAATCAGCTTTTCCTAAGTCAACTACAATACACACAAATTGTTCTAATTGCCGTCGTCAACACCCAAAAGGTTCTTGTCCTGCTTGAGGTTCTAGATGTAATCAGTGTGGATAACAAATCCATTGGGCCAATGTCTGCCAGTCTGGACCTAGCGAAAGACAGAAGCAACATGTCTTTACCACAAAAAACGTACATGAAGCCACTAATCCTCAAGCTGTTGAAGCTGAAGACACAGATAAAGTAGTTTTATTTCCACAGACTAGAACTTGGTACCTCGAATTCTTCATATGTTCCTCCTACTGCAACAAAGGCATTCGTGACTTTGAGAATAGGCACTACTAAGTGCCAGGAATCATTTGACTGCAAAGTAGACACTGAAGCAGAAGGAAATGTCATGCCCGTTAGCATTTACACAAAATTATTGGCTGCCACCAATAATCCCAAATGTTGCCAGCTGAAGCCATCAAAAGCGCAAATAATTGCCTACGGAGGTACTCAAGTCAGAGAGTATGAAACTTGCACCTTTGCTATCAAGCACAATGACAAATTTACTACTGCTGATTTTTACATCACAGAAACCAATGATGCTGTTCTCCTTGGCTTGCCGACATGTAGAAATGTGAATTTCTACATAGAAACAGAGTCTCGTTACTCCAACATTGAGCGAGAACTACTACCAGTTATCTATGGCCTTGAGCATTTCCATTATTATGTCTATGGCAGAGATGTTGTCATCCACACCGACCATAAACCTCTCCAAGCTATAGCATTAAAAAATCTTGCTAATGCTCCATCTCGTCTCTCGCGTATGCTTCTAAGAGCACAAAAGTACAACTTTTCAATATTATATCACTCAGGCAAGGATGTTCCAATTGCCGATGCGCTTTCCAGAGTTTTTCCATTCAAAGATGACCACATCTCAGAAATCGATGTTGATGTTCATCACTTTCATACTTTACTAAATGTATCACCATCATTTAACAAAGAACTTCAAGAAGCCACTGCTAGTGATCTTGTTCTTACTGCCTTAATAGAATTCACCATGAAAGGATGGCCTACACTTCAAGCTGACTGCCCAAATGTTCTGCAACCCTTTTGGAACTACAGAGATGAAATTGGTATCCATGACGGAATTGCACTCAAAGGCAACCGTATAATTATACCTTTCACTATGCAAAAGACTGTTCTCCAGCAACTACATTCAGCTCACCAAGGCATAGAGAAATCAAAATTAGTTGCTCGGGCTGTAGTCTTTTGGGTCAGCCTTAACAAAGACATAGAAGATATGATGCAGCACTGCTCTACTTGTCAAACATTTCAAACAGCACAACCCAAGGAACTCCTCTATTCACATGACGTTGCACCTCATCCTTGGCACACTATTGCTGCTGATCTTTTCACATGGGATGGAAAGACATTTTTCCTTATTGGAGACACATATTAACGTTTTCCTATAATCTGAAGACTACATTCTCTTTCCTCACAATCTGTTACAGCCTTCATGAAAAATGCATTCGAAGAATGTATTTTTCTAACTGACATTTCTAACTGACAATGGACTTCAGTTCAATTGCTCTGACTTAAATGATTTTTCAAACAGCTATGGCTTCTTCCATTCAACCACTTCACCTCATTTTCTCAATTCGAATGGTTTTATTGAACGCTTAGTTGGAACTGTGAAACGAATATTTACTAAATGCAAGGAAACTGGTTCAGATCCCCACCTTACTCTACTGACTTACCGCGCTACACCATTATCTTCAAAAATCCCATCTCCAGCTGACTTACTCTCTGGTAGAAGATACCATACTACCCTTGTCTGCTACCCTACATTAACCAATGATAATACTCGTTAAAAACTTATTCAACTAAAACAACCCTCTGCAGCACATTATCACCAACACTCAAAAACGCTTGAACCCTTAACTTCTTGACAAAATGTCGAAGTTCGAAATCCAGTATCAAAGATATGAGAACCTCCTAAAGTTATTAATTCAGCACCCCAACCAAGATCTAATATTGTTGAAACACCTACTGGCAAAATACGCCAAAACAGACGCGACATTCGTTCAACTATTGAGCAAAATTACAATCAAGATTTTCCAACGACAGATACTGCCATCAATCATACCCCTCCATAACAGCCTGATATAAGTTACACTCAATATTAAGGAACTACTTCTGCTTCTACAGACAACAACACGATCAACATAGAATATCCTGACGAGAATCACACTCCAAAAGACCAATCTCAAAGATTAACATTACCTCGACGATCACAAAGGATTACTAAAGCACCTTGTCGATTGGATTTGTAAAGAACTTTTATACCCTTGATTTATATCAATAAGAACCATTATAATTGCATTGGACATTACATAGAGTTTATTGAGTGTTTAATTATTCAGAAACAGTGTTTCCTACCACTTGTTTACTCTCTTTTTCAAGAAAGGGGGATGTTGTATTATGACCCTGTTATTGTCAATGTTTGCCATTAAATTTCTGCCATCTTAATTTCATAGTCTTGATTTAGCCTCACTTTAATGTACAATAACTGACACATTGCAAAATGTACATATTCTCTTGGATTGTACTGCCAAAGACATCGGACGTTGTGTTAAAAGCTATTTACATTATTATGTATTTACCTCCTCTCCACACCATAAAATATAACAGTGAGAACCTGTTCCAAAGGATCGATCAACCAACACTTGAAACTGAATTTTGAAGGAAAGAAACTACTGAAATACGAGTGTGAAAAAGAATCCATCGTTAGGCTGTCACAAGAACTAGTTACAAGCTATGAAACTGCTAACGACACCTTGGAATAACCAAAACTGTTAGGCAGAAAAACAAACACTGTTTTAACAACAAAACAGGAAGGAAGATAAAAAAATAAGAGAATGCACGGTTACTTCGAAAGAACTGTTTCAAAAGATGAAAGAATCGATTCACAGCTAAGCAATTCCAGAACTGAGAACAGAAGTATGACTTCACGATTTGCTAGATACCTTGAAGCAATAATCGACTAAGAAATTCCCTCAAAATACCTGCAATACAACGGGCAAACTGATCAAGGTCAAAGTCCTTTACAAACAAATGCAGATTATGAAAAGCAGCGGTCGAGGATATTCCACACATTATAAGCTCCTGTCCCTTGATGCCTGCTAGATACTACCTACCAATCCGACCTGGCGAATTGACAAAGTACATTCTTAAAGTAATCATTTGAAAGAACCAACCTGAACACTTGTGCAGAGTTTCGAGAGATCCAATATACATTAAAAAGCTCGACAACTTCGAATATTGGTGGAACCTACCGGTAAGAGCAATAACGAAAGTACTACACGACAAGCCAGGTTTACTAGTATGGGACAATACAAATAAAACTTGTTCTGTTGTGTGGATCAGCAGTCCAGCAGATACCAACACCAGCAGCAAATTTCATGAAAAACTTAACAATTATGGCCGCCTGCTTTGTAATATGAAAAGCATGTATCCAAATTAAAGCTTTAAAAGATTTACTTTCATGCGTATCTACTTACATACATACATACATACATACATACATACATACATACATACACATACATTCATACATACATACATATATACATACATAAATTCCTACATATATTCATTCATGCATAAGCACAAATATACATGCATACATACACACTACATACATACTTAGTTCTCTCAACAACAGTGAGCTCATGACTTAAACACCTTACTTTCCATACCGCTCTATTTCTCTGCACTGCCGTGACATTGGTCAACAACCTCCAGCCTTGACTTTTCAGTGCACCGCCCTGCACCATGTTATTAGTCCTTTGTCTGCTACTTGGTCTTCTTCCTTCAGGTGTACTTCATAATCTTGGTTTATTATTAACATTTTCTTGGTACAAGGCCATTCTCGCTCCACCACCTTCTTCTTAGTTAACCTTCTATTGTTTTTCTGAATGCTCTTAATATTACTTTTTTATTCATCATCTACTCTCACATTCCATTCCTAGCATTCTTAATAGGCAGTTGAATTAGAAGGCATTCAATTTCTTTTCCTCTGACTTAGTTTTTCCATGTACTTATACAAGAGCATTGATCTCACTAGTATTATAAATACTTTGGTCTTCTTTTTGAAAAACGTTTGTGTCAATCAAGATCTTCCTTAGTCTCCTTTTGCTGCTTTGTTCTTGTTCAGTCTGCTCTGAATGTGTTGTAATTCTTCTTTAGATGTTGAAAAAACCCTTCCCAGGTACAGTAATACCTCAAAATCGTCAATTTTATCTTTCATCTTTTTTCACTTTGGTGCCTCTTCAGCCATTCACTCTCATCATTTTTCACTTTTTGCTGTTTGGTCTCAGTCAACGCTCTCAGCCTTCCTTTCCAGCCTTGTAATTTTTGTTTATAATGTTTCAACTTGAATTAAATTAATGCCAGCTCGTCGGCAAAGTTAAGATCTTTGAGAACATTCGTAACTCCATCTTATTCCAGTTTTTTGGTTCTATACTGCTCTTTTCACCACATACACTATTGCAAATAATGACATGAAACCTGACATTGTTCACCCCTGTTTCATTCCAATCTTTATCTTGAATCACTTAGATGTACTTCCCTCTTAAACCACAATACATTGGAATCTGTCATTCATTTCCTTTATCATGTTTGGGACGACGGTTCCCAGATAGAAATCCAAAGGACGTTGGAGATTAAACACAAACCAATATTAAACCCAAGAACTTTTATTTACTAACCATTGATTATATTCTATTCGCTTTCTTAACTATAAATCCTGATAATTATTACACAACAATCCGAATAAGTTCATGTGGGTAAAGCCCAACCCAAAAGCACATTAAAGATAAAAATTACAACTCTTTCCCTATCGTCTCATGTTTCCTGAGCACGTGCAACCTCAAAGAAGATTGGTGCTTAAACTAAATAAAAATAATTGGCTAATGCTTACAATACTAACGCTGATTGGCTAATGCTTACAATACTAACGCTGATTGGCTAATGCATACTACAATAACTCTGATTGGCTTGAATGCCCGAAATTCAAGATGGCTGTTCTACTGCGAAAGTTTAAAGATGTTATCACAGAAACTAGAGTAATCACAAAACTAAAATACGGGGAAATAAGTAATTATAATGTGAGCGATAATGCCTTGGATTACATTAGTTTAATAACCTAAAATACGGTGAGTACTNTTGGTGCTTAAACTAAATAAAAATAATTGGCTAATGCTTACAATACTAACGCTGATTGGCTAATGCTTACAATACTAACGCTGATTGGCTAATGCATACTACAATAACTCTGATTGGCTTGAATGCCCGAAATTCAAGATGGCTGTTCTACTGCGAAAGTTTAAAGATGTTATCACAGAAACTAGAGTAATCACAAAACTAAAATACGGGGAAATAAGTAATTATAATGTGAGCGATAATGCCTTGGATTACATTAGTTTAATAACCTAAAATACGGTGAGTACTATTTACTTTCTTATCAAATATCTGTCACGAAAAATACAAGAGAAAAGACTAATTTTATGACCAATAACAAAATCGAAACCATGACTTATGAAATGTAAACAAACTTATTATTCTATGTATGTCCTATACTATCAGTATTTTGACATAGTATAATATTTAACATTATAAAAATAGTTTTCAGTTATACGACAGAATCCCTTCTGTCCAATGTTCTCATCTTCTCTGGAACCCTTTAAGCTGCCAATATCTTCCACAAGCTCTACCTGTGTACTGCATCGAATGCTCTCTGCAAAATGAAGTTAAATCTCCGCCGTTCCTTTTATGAGCCTGCTCTATAATGTTTTGCAATATGAAAATATGATCATGGCCTCTTAATTGTCTAAGCCCTGCTTACTCCTTCCTTGGTATTTTATCAATGCCTCTCCTACATTCTCCCAATCAACAAGCGTCAAAAAAATTTGCTTATCACCGTCAGTAACCTCATGTATCTTAAATTATTAGTCTGTCATGTTACCTTTGTTAATTATCTTAAAGAGAACTCCTTTCTTTTTGTTGTCTGTTCTTCTTGCCAAATCATGCTAAACGTCAATATTTTGTCTGTTTCTTTGATGCCCACTTTTAACAAATCAGCACTCACCTTGTCTGTTTTTTGTGTTTCTCTTTTCGGGTTTACTTTCGGTTTTACTTTTGCTTTCTGGACTTTATACTATCCATTATCAATTTATTTCACATCTAATACCTTCTCTATGTCTATCTCTTCAAGTTGCTGTGTTGGTTCATTTCTGTTTAGCAATCCCCTTAAAATTCTCATTCTGTCAAGCCATTTTTTCAGTTTTTACAGTCCTCAGTACTCCTTTTTTATTTTTCAAACTACTTGGTTGCTTTCTCTTTTCATCTGTTAACACCCTTTTGATCTAAATTTCTTTTATTCTCCCATTTTTTCTTATTCATCCATATTGCCAGTTATTTCTTTAATCCATTCATTTTATCATTATTTCACTGCTCTTCACTTTCCTGTATTTTGATCTTTCTTTTCTTCTCAGTCTTTTTCTCAATTTCTCTGATTCCATCCCCAATAGTTAAATTTTTTTGCTTCTCTATTTCATGCCTCTTCATGTCTCTCCTTCAATTATTTGTTACCTTTTCTTTTTGTGTTTTTTTTCGAGTAACCCTGTACTGTCTCCACATACGTCATCTCTGACATAGTGATCACCTCGATTTTTTTCTTCCATTTTCTCTAGTATCTCTCTAATACTCTCTCTTGTAAGCCTTTTCTATACCTGTCTCTTATTTTATCACTTTCTCGTTTGTACCGCTCAAATCCTCTTTTTCCCCTTTTTTTTCGTGATCTTCCTCAGTTTTCATCTAATTTTTCACCCTTACCAGGGTCATGACCACTTCTCAAATCTTCAACCCTTGTCGTTCTTCTATTTATCACTATGGAGCTATATTTCTCTACCACAAAAACATCTAAAATTTGATTTTCTGTACTTTTATCTGATGACTTTCTTGTCCCAATAAGTATATTTTTGTGTAGGAATAACGTTCTTATGATTATCGTCTGGTTTGTTTTGGCAAACTAATACATCCTTCTCCCCTTCTTTGTTGTTCCTTCTTCCACTGTGTTTCTCCATTGTTCTTTCTTTATCTGGATTATAACAGCCAACTTCAACATTAAAGTCTCCAATCACAATTTTTACATTGCTCATGTTGCACCCATCCACATATTCATGGAAGATATTATCCACTCATTTCTTTAATCTTTCTGTACCTTCGCACGTAAGCGCGTATGTCTGTATTACTATCACTTTTCTGTATGTAGAGTAAAACTGAGTAACTCTGAATGTAAAACACAAATTTTTTAAAATGTTAATCCCACAAGCTAGGAGCAGCTAAAATGTCGTGCTGTCTGCGAATCTTCAAAACTTCATGGACCAACCGACCATAAATGATGACTTGCTGGCAAGAGTTGGAACAAGTCTAAATTGACAAGAAAAATAAAACTATTTTTGCGATGCGCTACCCTAAAAACATGGTATAATACATGGAAAAAAATTGTTGTAAATGAGCAAGAGGACAACCTAGAAGCATGTTTATGCAAACAATATTAAACTACTCAAGTTGTAGGAAAGTGAAATCTATTAGACTTCCAGAGGTTGAAAATGATGGTCATTAAGACCAACATTCTGTATGACACTAAATACTACTACATTCCATTTTTTTATCAAGCTGTCATTATTAATTCAATTTTTTTCTCGTCCTAATCGTTCCTCCTTTAGTCAGCTCCATTCTCTATGGCCAAAAAATTCACCGATTTCTAGCCAGTTTTTACAAAAGCAGGCTCTACATCTGCATATAAAGTTACCTCGTCAGCGTTTTAGTTCCACTCTAGCTCGACAACAGTAAATTGAGAAAGTCGGACGCATTTTGGTAAAACGAGTATTTTTGTTCGGTTTTGCTATTCTCCCTGTTCATCATATGGACAACAGCATTTAAATAATTGCCTTCCAAAGACAAAAGAACGGTCAAGCTCATATTTGTATCAACATAGACAAACATTTAGACTTGTGGACCTAAAATAATTACTGAAGCAATGTATTTACATATAGATATAGCATATATTCTGTATTTATGTCTGTATACAATCAACAACTTGCCATTAACATTTCTTTTCAATAACAAAGATGCCAAATATTTGACAACAATTACAGTGGACTTGCAAAAAAAACTTGTTTCTATACAAATTTGCCAGATACAGATTTTTCGAGCACCAACTAATCACTTTAAAGAAAAGACAGAATTTGCTCCTGAGAAATACAAACCATATTAAACAATTAACCACGTAGTATTTCAAGCACCATCCTTATTTAAAACTTCATTACTAACTAATACAAATTAAATCAGTCTATGTATGCTTCTCCTAAAATGCTATGGCAATATCTCCAGGGTCACTTGTTCAAAAGACGATTCAATAGTATCCTATGATCGGAAGACGGTACACGTTCAAAAATAGAGAAGACACTCCAATTCCCTGTCCAATTATTGCATATTGTGTTATCCTTACTATTACACAGGGGAACAATTTTTTGGGACTCTCATGTTTTCTTTAAAAATAAAAGTGTTTCTGAACCAATTTTTCGTGCTGAATCCAAAAATGATATCCATTTGTTCCCATCACGTCTAGTTTTTTCTGC
>RDPX01000294.1:1305219-1325354 GCA_003991215.1 Morbakka virulenta | reverse complement strand
GAAGAAGAAGAAGAAAAAGAAGAAGATGAAGAAGAAGAAGAAGAAGAAGAAGAAGAAGAATAAGAAGAAGAAAAAGAAGAAGATGAAGAAGAAGAAGAAAAAGAAGAAGAAGAAGAAAAAAAAGAAGAAGAAGAAGAAGAAGAAAAGAAGAAGAAGAAGAAGAAGAAGAAGAAAAAGAAGAAGATGAAGAAGAAGAAGAAGAAGAAGAAGAAGAAAAAGAAGAAGAAGAAAAAGAAGAAGAAAAGAAGAAGAAGAAGAAGAAGAAAAAGAAGAAGAAGAAGAAGAAACTGATTGTAGAAGTAATAACATCTACAAAAACTACCATTGCTGTTACAGAGGCACAAATACCCCTCTCTTTCTCTGTTTTCTAAAAGTAAGTGCGGGGTAACCTTTAACGCTTCACCCTCCAAACATTTCTGGATATTTGGTTTCTAAAAAGGTTCGAAAAGAAAATGTTTAAACCCAGAAAAGTTTTCACCATTAAAAAAAAGGGGGAAACAGTTGGTCTCTTAGTGGAATCAACTGTACTGTTCACCGTGAACGTTTTAAAAAAAAAATAAAGAAAACAAAACAAAGGTAGAGCATATGCTTCTGTAAAAATACCATCCAATACAGAATACGTCAATGGACCAGAAAATATGAGAGTCAACCCAAATCGTTTGTGCCTAGGTCTACACGTAGTTCTTTTAACTTCCTCGGATATTTAATGAAAAATAATGGAGGAAATCACTGAATTAATCAACCTGCTATTTACATTTTGGAGAGATGCATTGTGCAAAGATAAAAAGATTAGGAGATTTAACAAATACGTCACCCAGCACGATTGCCTAAAATTATGCAAATTTCCATCTGAAAAAACCCATTAAAGCTCTGTGAAAAAAAATCCGTACAGCAGAATACTTTTTTTATTATCATATTCGTAATCAGCACCCATGAATTGACTAAAATGCACTAATTTGATTCAAGTGGCATGTTGAGTGTAGAGCAGTGTTATCTTTTAATATTCTTTCTTATGAACTGCCGATTACAATGTTATTAATCCTCCTTAACGTAACTCGGATGTCTTGTTTCCAGAGTTTTAAGCTTTACTTCTACATAAATTCTGGTTTTCTTTGGAGGGGGCTGCCAACCCCTTTTATTCTAGTACATAGTGCAAAGTGTTAGTTTTCTTATTTGACTGTTTTCTTTTGTACTTTGTAATCTTTCTGCTTATTGGCTTCTTCCCTTTCCCAATTTTATCTCTAAAGACATGTACCAACTCAGTAGTATGTTACTTATAACTGAGAAACGAATTAGGTGCAGTACGTCCAGGGATGTGGTTGAAGCCAGAGTGGAGAACGTCTCTTTTTGTAAGCTGTTGGTTTTACCACTCGGCCATGTTGTTTGTACAGTTGTAAATTCTGCTATTGTTACTATTAGTACCATGTACTATGTTCGCTCTTATTATTTGCATAATAATAATAATTATTATATTTACTAATAAATAGGAGGGGAGAAGGAAGAGAGGAAGAAGATAGGGAGGAAGAGAAGGAGGAAGAGGAGGAAGAAAAGGAGGAAGAGAAGGAAGGGAAGGAGGAAGAGGAGGAGGAGGAAGAAAAAGAGGAAGAGGAGGAGGAAGAGAAGAAGGAAGAGGAGGAAGAGAAGAAGGAAGAGGAAGAGAAGGAGGTAGAGAAGGAAGAGCAGGAGGAAGAGTGAAAAAAAAATAACAGGGATAATTTATGTATTTAGTAATAGCAAACCTTAGAAAAACAAGAAAAACATGTCTTTTGACCAGAAATGTGATAGATGGGATATCAGACGTCTGCAAGAGATGAAAAATGCCTTGCATGGACTGATGTATGTAAAATATGTAATACCAAAGGGTACAATACAATATGTTCAAAGAAAAAGAATGACAAAGCATACCAACCAATTGAGAATGATTACGCCTTCACAATTAATCATTTTTCGAGATTTGAACTATGGCGTGACTACAATTAAGGTAAGTAGATGTGGCTAAAAGTGAACTCATTATTGTTTCAGGGGAATCCTGCAATATCATTGATGGTAAGACATGTAATACCTTAAAATTAGAGGGAGTTATTTTTTACATGTAAAGACTATTCAAACGATATTTCCATGTGGTTGAAGGAGTTAAACAAGGAGATACTGTATTCATTGAGCTAAAATGTAATGGTGGGTTTATTGTTATAAAAGAAATAGGCTAGTCTGTCTTGGGTCAGATCATATCAGAAAAATCAAATTGTGAATTTGAGATTGCAACTTCATGTAAAAGAACTGTATTTTTGTTGTTGTTTTTTTAATTCTTCCGAACACTTCTCTCTCTCCAATTCAACTCCATCATGGCTGCCTAGAGTTTGTCTTGGATGAATGGTAATAAAAACGCCAGACTAATAGTAAGCTATACCGAAATATTTGTTCCCTATAGTAGTAGAAACAAAAACGAGCTACTACGGGGCAACAACACCATACTTTAAACTGTTAGGGATTAGATTTAAAGTAAGGTAGTAAGTAGATTTTTGGAAGAATCAGAACTCAGAAATCTAAAGGTACCAGATTGGAATGTGTCGGGGTCTCTCGTCATTCTGGCTCTTCTTCTATTCTTCCGCTTTGTGAAACAAGCCTCAATTAAAGTTTTTGCAATAGACTTTTTTTTTTTTAGACTATTTACTTCTGTTTGGACTAGAGCTTACATCTCATCTAAATAATCTTGTTAAATATGTTAGACAAGATCTTCCAGCTGTTAGAATACACGAAGTTACATCTGAAGGTACTTCTTCCATTTGCTTTAAATTGCCTCTCCTTCAGGTCACTTTTACGTNCAATACAATATGTTCAAAGAAAAAGAATGACAAAGCATACCAACCAATTGAGAATGATTACGCCTTCACAATTAATCATTTTTCGAGATTTGAACTATGGCGTGACTACAATTAAGGTAAGTAGATGTGGCTAAAAGTGAACTCATTATTGTTTCAGGGGAATCCTGCAATATCATTGATGGTAAGACATGTAATACCTTAAAATTAGAGGGAGTTATTTTTTACATGTAAAGACTATTCAAACGATATTTCCATGTGGTTGAAGGAGTTAAACAAGGAGATACTGTATTCATTGAGCTAAAATGTAATGGTGGGTTTATTGTTATAAAAGAAATAGGCTAGTCTGTCTTGGGTCAGATCATATCAGAAAAATCAAATTGTGAATTTGAGATTGCAACTTCATGTAAAAGAACTGTATTTTTGTTGTTGTTTTTTTAATTCTTCCGAACACTTCTCTCTCTCCAATTCAACTTCATCATGGCTGCCTAGAGTTTGTCTTGGATGAATGGTAATAAAAACGCCAGACTAAAAGTGAGCTATACCGAAATATTTGTTCCCTATAGTAGTAGAAACAAAAACGAGCTACTACGGGGCAACAACACCATACTTTAAACTGTTAGGGATTAGATTTAAAGTAAGGTAGTAAGTAGATTTTTGGAAGAATCAGAACTCAGAAATCTAAAGGTACCAGATTGGAATGTGTCGGGGTCTCTCGTCTTGATTATTATTCAGGGAGAGCTTTCCTTCATTCTGGCTCTTCTTCTATTCTTCCGCTTTGTGAAACAAGCCTCAATTAAAGTTTTTGCAATAGACTTTTTTTTTTTTAGACTATTTACTTCTGTTTGGACTAGAGCTTACATCTCATCTAAATAATCTTGTTAAATATGTTAGACAAGATCTTCCAGCTGTTAGAATACACGAAGTTACATCTGAAGGTACTTCTTCCATGTGCTTTAAATTGCCTCTCCTTCAGGTCACTTGTTACGTGTTTTCCCTTGTAGTAATTCCGCTAATCTGACCCTTGTTTAGTTATTGAGGGAGTATTAGACTCCATTAAGGCTCTTGACAAGTATCACACTGCTATATTTGTCTTTGGTGACTTCATTGCTCATTATGTGGCCAGGTTAATTTATTCTAATAGGCTTGACGGACCTGGAACAGTTACTTACACCTTTATTTCTGCTTATGGTATTACACAGCTTATTCATTTCTCCACAGGATTTCCTGATTCAAACTAAGGATAGCCTTCTCTTTTATATCTTTTTTTTACTTCTTTTCCTTGGTATTGTACAATTTCATCTTCACGTCCTTTTCGATCTTCTGATCATGTTTTTGTCACTGTAAAGGTTAAGGCCACCCTTGTGTTGTTGACAAGCCACATCATTGCAAGACTTCTATTTTGTCATGCTGACTCTGGATTTCGAGAATTTCTTGGTGATATTCTTTGGGATACAGTCTTCATATTGGCTTCTGAAGCTGCAACCGAATCTACAGAGTGCGATCAGATTGGCATGGAAACATTTGTACCTTGTAACAATTACAAAATCATATCTCATTCTCCTTTATGGTATAATGCTCATGATTCTTTTGCAATTGCTCATCGCATTATTTTCTAAGTTCAGTTTCAGCGTGATGAATTGATGACTCTGGGAATTCTTTCAAATGGGTTAGTAGTGCCTGTAAAAAAGTGATTATTTATTGTCTTGCTGTGCTGAGCGACTTTGTAAATTTATTTATTTCGCAACACCTTTTTTCTCCCGAAGCTCTTTGGAAAGTACATAATAGTGTTGTGCATTCTGGTAAATCGATTATTCTTCCACGTCTTGATGGCATTTGGTTTTCTATGGCCTCTAGGAAAAAAGCTGATGTCTTTGCTAGATTTTCTTCAGTTCATCAACATCCTTGCTGATACAACTACCATGTACACAAGGAAAACCAGCAGGAACAAGTCAAATGTGNCAGCTTATTCATTTCTCCACAGGATTTCCTGATTCAAACTAAGGATAGCCTTCTCTTTTATATCTTTTTTTTACTTCTTTTCCTTGGTATTGTACAATTTCATCTTCACGTCCTTTTCGATCTTCTGATCATGTTTTTGTCACTGTAAAGGTTAAGGCCACCCTTGTGTTGTTGACAAGCCATATCATTGCAAGACTTCTATTTTGTCATGCCGACTCTGGATTTCGAGAATTTCTTGGTGATATTCTTTGGGATACAGTCTTCATATTGGCTTCTGAAGCTGCAACCGAATCTACAGAGTGCGATCAGATTGGCATGGAAACATTTGTACCTTGTAACAATTACAAAATCATATCTCATTCTCCTTTATGGTATAATGCTCATGATTCTTTTGCAATTGCTCATCGCAATATTTTCTAAGTTCAGTTTCAGCGTGATGAATTGATGACTCTGGGAATTCTTTCAAATGGGTTAGTAGTGCCTGTAAAAAAGTGATTATTTATTGTCTTGCTGTGCTGAGCGACTTTGTAAATTTATTTATTTCGCAACACCTTTTTTCTCCCGAAGCTCTTTGGAAAGTACATAATAGTGTTGTGCATTCTGGCAAATCGATTATTCTTCCACGTCTTGATGGCATTTGGTTTTCTATGGCCTCTAGGAAAAAAGCTGATGTCTTTGCTAGATTTTCTTCAGTTCATCAACATCCTTGCTGATACAACTACCATGTACACAAGGAAAACCAGCAGGAACAAGTCAAATGTGTGAAAGATTTCGAGTCTGACCTTAAGGTTGAGGACTCAGTATTTTGCAGAAACGTCTCAGCTGCGTTATTGACGCATTAAAACACTATCCACTCTCTTCCTCATGCCCTGGCCTTTCTTCAATATTTACGGACTACCAGTTTGATGTTAACCTGGTAAGATTTTTTTTCTCTTGAGGAATTCTCATCAATAAGAATGCTTGGTTTGCCATATTCTGTGTTTCTTTAACAATGTTCTTTCTGAATGCATGGAACATCTGTAACCTATAAAACACTTCTTCCACTTCCTCCCTATAGCATTTAATACCTACAGAGGCAATGCTACTTTTATATCCGCTTTTAATCTCAAGTTAAATACAAAGTCCTCAGGGAATCAAACTCCCTTGTGTTATTGTTGCAAAGTAGAACGTTTTCTACTTACAGTTCCTCAAGGCCCAATGTCCTTGCTGGTATAAACCCTCCTATTCCCAGATAGGAGTCTTGGGATTTGGGCGGAAGCGCCAAATTTTTGCTAAATAATTATCCCCACCAGTAACACATGGTATCTCATTATTGCCTACGATGCGTGCGTATGTTAAATATTAAGCCTTTTTCATGCTCTTAAGAAAATCATTTTGATACAAACAGCAAGCAATACAATGAGGAATACAAAAGAGGAAGACGAAGATATAAAGAAATCAAGTCCTTACTTTCATCGCAATGCGTATGCAAAAGCCTTAATTACCAACAATACAATTCACCATTAGTACCAACCTGCCACTATAAACCCTGACAAAGGTCGTTTAAACATTTGAAACAATAAGTGAACGCAAGAAAATGATAATTATTTACAATTCCAAATTACGAAATGCTTCTAATCAGGGCAACACTTCTTAAAAAGTACATTTTTACCGACTTGTCAGTGAAAATGCCTTAATGTACGTGAGTAGGACCTGCTAATCATTTTTTCGATTATTTTGGTCTCTGCTGGTTTTGTGTGGGGGCTTAAGGATGATAGAACGTGTCTGAATAACACCAGTGTCATTGCACCCTACTCCACGATTACATAGTGCTAGCCTCGAGATCCACTCCAAGACTTGAGGAACGACAAAAATGTACACTTCTCAAATTAAAAAGTGTACAAAGCAAAGGCATTTTTGACACTTTGAATGTTTGAATTTCTTAGTAACACAATGAATACATCAAATCACGTGGTCCGTGGCAAGATCATAGGAAATGCAAAAATCTGGGCTCGGATTTTAATATAAAAGCGTTAACAATCATTCGAACAGGTGCCGTTGAACTTATGCAAATAATAGTTTGTTTTACCTTTGCCCAGTCATAACTGTAAAATCTCCCAAACATCATTAAAATATCAGTTAGTTAGTTGAAACTTCAAAATCAAAGCATGACCTGCTGGACCAGTATCGATGAATTTTCATTGGGCTGCAGATGCACATCTCAGTACACAAAGAATAACAATTAATAAACAGGTCGTAGCAAAAGTAAACTTTACATCTTACATTAACAGTGTTTGATAGTAGAGGTACTTTCTGATCTATATTATATACACTACTATTCCAGGTTTAGGCCCTTATTAATGACTATCAAGTTGGCACTTTTACCTTACACTTTTAAACAACTTAGGTATTTTCCATTATGATCTAATGCTATTCCACAGCTATTAGAATACATGGTAATCCCAAGAATTGCCCCAAGATGACGAAGTCATAAAGGTAATTATTGTTCTCTTATTTTGCCTTCATATCCTATTACCTTATTTTACTTACGTTTCATTCCCGGGTGATCTGGAAGTTCTACCATAAAATAACACCATGACGGGTGTAGGATCCAAGTCTTTAGCTGGAGAACGAGGATCAAGGTCTTCTCGTTACTAAAATCTTGCAAAAACCCATGATTGTCTGGCGTTTGTAATTTTACACAATAACCACCCCACCCCCCTCCAGCAATTTTACGGGTAACTGTTTATGGTGTATGGGTATGTATGTTTTGACTCTTATTTGCGCAATATTACTAATCAATTCCCTTCTTCTACAATATCTTTCAAGTCAAGTACTTTAAATAACCTTCCAGGAAAAACAAAATCTTTGTTTTTCATTCTGCTTGCTTAAAACATCTAGTTAAATGGTGCAAATCTAAGTAAACTTACGCAAAATATCGGGGGAAAGGCGTAAGAAACATGGAAATATTCTAATTATCTGAAAATAGAGTCATTAGAAATTGACTGTGTAAAGGAATATTAACGGATTTTCCATGCATACATCATCGCTAGTCCTTGCCAAGTAATTTAATTTAAATTATCTCCCGTACAACGGTCAAAACTATTTGACCACCTAATGAATATAGAGAGTTAAGACCCACAGAACAGGCATGCACTACTTCAAACTGCAATCCGTAACAATGGCAATCAGCATATGGTACCAGCCCATCACGCTTAGTATGTTCTACACAAACATTTTGCTAAAGTGGATTTTGACAAGCGTCTGCTAAATGCTATGCATTCTTAAACAATAAAAATGCCATGATTTTTAACCGATTAAAGAAATATTAATTGCCCTAAAAATACAAAACTACAAAAGACTGTTTCCACTTTCTTATGAATATGTCTTATTTAACTACAGCGATTGTCCGCATTTTGTTGTTGTCGACAAAAAAATGGTTCGAATTACTCTTGCGATTACAGTCCTTACATCGTAAGTCCATCCCGAATTGAAAGAAATGGTTTTTATGTGAGAATATTAAAATTAATATTTATTACCAAAAAAGGTGCAAGACATGACAATACATGAGTGTTTCCGAAATACTTTTGTTCTGTAAAAGGAATAACATCTTTCGGTCTAATCCATACATAAAAACTGAAAATATTGCACCCGACGAATTTGAAAGCAACACATTGTATTGCAATATTTGGTGAGGCGCCGAAAATATTAAATTATAATTTAAATACAAGGCAGAATGGGGGTAATTTTGCGCATTTTTCTAAAACAATGTCAACCATGAAAAGAAAACACGAAAACCAAGTGTTCACGTGTACTTTTCGGTTGTTCTGGAAAGAGCACAGTTTAGCCCCGAATAAAATATTTCGAAAAATTTCCCATGACAATCCATATTTCCATACCAATCGCTTATTAGGGCCCTTAAAACAAAAATGGGATCAGTCCATGTTAATTATTAGTTTTCAACAGGCGTCCTTTTCAATCAAATTAATGGAAACAGCGGCAGCTATCCGACAACGTAAAATGTATTTTAACCAACGAATTGCTAAATAAACAAAACACTAAGATATAAGGTAAAGAATTACGCGGATGACATTGGTTGCCAAATATATCTCTGGAAGCCCTGTCAATCTGAATACGGTCCACAATTAAAATATATTTGTCTGCTTACGAAAGAAGTAAGCTGAAGTTAGAGCACTTAAACAAATATCGTCATGACATCAAAACACAAAACAAATGCATTCACGTGAACTGAACGTAAGTCAAAATCAATCATCCCCAATTAATGGGTGGATCGTTTGTCCGACCCGCCGTTGCACTGGCAAGTCTGCAGTTGTCACGATCTTTTATTTCTATAGTAATTAAACGCAGTATCCAAAAATCCGTTAAATTTTAAATACTATGGAAGTTTGTTTAACACTTTTACTTAAGTCTTCACTTAACCGGCGACTTAGTGTCTTTCGTTACCATCGTGCATAGCAGTCATGAACAACAGCTAAAATAATATATTAAAACGAGGAAAAGGTTAGGGTATTAGTACTTAGTGCAACTGCATTGTACCCAAGAGGTTTCGGACACTTTCCCTAAGCAAGAAAAGCTTTGGGAATCTTACAAAAAAGCAACTGCTTGGTGTCAGAAAGCGCATCAAGGTATAAAATGTACCCCCACCACAAAGTCCCTCAGAAAGGCAGCGCCTGAGCCCAGAAAATGGGAAAGGGGAAGTAACCCCCCATATTACAACACAAACTATTTCTACTGTAATCTTTGAAGAAAAAATCTTTGGGATCACATGAACAGAAACGTAGGGTGCCGCTCTCAGCCAATAAACGCCATCTTTAACAAAGTTTGCATTAATTGTTATCAGTAAAATAGTTTAGGCACAAGATATTCTTGTGCAACATAAGAAGAACTCACTAATATTCTTTCCCGTTGTAAAGAAAATGCCAACAAATTGGCTTCTTTAGAAAACAATAGCACTGCAGTAAAGTGAAAAACAATTATATTTAAATTATCTGTATGTAAAACTAGATTATACAAGTATTCAATAACAGTAGCGATATAACACTTGGCATCCAAGTTAAATAGTTTTGCTTGAGTGGATACCTTATCTTATATCAAAATGAGGTGAAAAAAAACCTCGTAAACGTACAGGCATGTCAGTGATCCTTTTAAAAACCCGCAGAGAATTTTAAATGGGCAGAAAATGTATCGCCTACGAAGTGTCGGGCATTTCCCTTGCATGGTTTTACTTTGAGGTCCTTTAAGCCTTTAAATTACCATACTAAAACCTTTAAAAAAGCGTCTAATTTTAGAACAGATTCTTGGGCAAATCTGTGGAGATTTCTCAATTTATGGAAAAATTTGTATCCTTGTTAAAGGTAATGATCACCAACCCCTCAATTATCCATTTGTTACTATGTTAACAACATAGCAAATATTAGGCAATGGATGTAATTCACACCCTACAATAACTATATGTATGTATATATATATATATGGATTTCTTAATGAATTCAATTTCTAATGGAATGAAGTGCATACACGACTACGAATAGGGATATTCATCCTGCACCGTAGGAAGATTTAGACTGAGTCTTTTTAATTTCTTCGGCAAAGGTGACGTCGGCGATCTTGGTGTACCATTTAGTTTGGTTGGTGAGAAATTATTGTTCAAAGATGGCGTTGAGGAACTCAAATTTGTCTCGCTTACTTTCCACAACAGTTCCTCATTTTCCATCGACAGACGCGCCACCTTCCGGGATTGTTCTTGGAGGTTGGCTGCAAGATTATCTCTTTCCACTGAAATTTGCCTATTCAGAGTAAAGAATGATTTATGTGATAAGTTTTTATGTATTAAATGGCCAATTGTTTACACATAATACTTTGTAAAGAAAGCAATGGAGTCCGCTGAGTCAATAACCGTATGACAAGTAATACAGGACGAGTAAACATAGTTAATGAGTTAATGAATGGGGGCAACAAGAGCAGGAGCAGGAGCAGAGAGAGAGAGAGAGAGAGAGAGAGAGAAAGAGAGAGACACACACATACACACACAGAGGGGGGGGGGGAAGAATACGTCATAGTGAGGGTAAAAGAATGGCACTAGATAGAGGTAGACGAGATTAAGTGCGAACGAAATTGTGCAGTATTGCTTTTTGATAATTGGCGTTAAAAAAGGCACTAACATCATTTACCTTTGAAATTTTGATTTGTTGTCTAGAGCTACCTCCAGTGCTTCCTTTTCGNAGAGAGAGAGAGAGAAAGAGAGCAGAGAGAGAGAGACAAAGAGAAAGAGAGAGAAAGAGAGCAGAGAGAGAGAAAGAGAGAGAGAAAGAGAGAGAAAGAGAAAGAGAGAGAAAGAGAGAGAGAGAGAGAGAGAGAGAGAGAGAGAGAGAGAGAAAGAGAGAGAGAGAGAAAGAGAGAGAGAGAGAAAGAGAGAGGGCAGAGAGAGAGAGACACACACACACACACATACACACACAGAGGAGGGGGGGAAGAATACGTCATAGTGAGGGTAAAAGAATGGCACTAGAGAGAGGTAGACGAGATTAAGTGCGACCGAAATTGTGCAGTATTGCTTTTTGATAATTGGCGTTAAAAAAGGCACTAACATCATTTACCTTTGAAATTTTGATTTGTTGTCTAGAGCTACCTCCAGTGCTTCTTTTTCGTGTACTATCTTCTCGTGTTCTCTTTGAAGCTCGTGTAAATCTTCCACCTTTGAAAAAAGTGATTAATAAGATTAAATGCTGAATAACGACCAATACTGGATTTTTAACAAGAAATATTCGTAAAATTGAAAGAAATGAAACAGATGTAATCGACTGTATGCTCATAATCGTTTTAGTGTCCTAAAAATACTAAATAACAGGCATGGTGTTGTTAAAGCCCTGGTTGGAAATCGACCCAAGAAAAGGCAATGAGTGGGAATATCATAACGCAGTTAGCACCCCAAAATACTTGCTATCTCGATATTGAGTTTTGGGAATTGTTCATCCTTATTAAACAACTTCAATTCATCTTCCATTATAATGTTAACTGTACTTTATTTGGTTCGCTTTCACTATCAAGACATTTCTCGGAAGCGATTTTGTATGAGCTTGAATAGCTGTCACACCCGGCCATGTCAAATTTTTCAAGGAACAACGCACATGCGTTGCAATTCAGGTTCCCGCTAAATATTTACATTTTCATGTCTCTTTTCCAAAGAGAAACCACTAATCTGACTGAATGGGCCACTGATCTTCTTCTCGATTTACTGCTAAAATACAAGCAACAGTGCAGTTCCGATCATTGCTTTCTCTGCTTACTTGGGGCGATAGCCTCGTTATAATATTCCCCTTTAATGTCCTTACTTGAGCCGATTTCCAATATCTGGGCTCCAACAGAGTCATAAAAGGAGACTCATTTTCACTCAAAAAGGTTTGGTATATTTTATGTCATACTACTGGAAAATACTGGGTATGCCACGTATCTAGTTATTAGTTTCCATTTGTTTTTTCATTCTACTTTTCACAATATAAACAGTCAGTGTTGTTTCTAAAAACTAATTTATATATTTTCGCTTCTTCACTTAGTCTTGTTGAGCACTCTGGAGGTTTATGTCAGTGGCCTAAAACCACTTTACGGCACCCACTGCTCTTGTAGTGGTTTACGCTCTCTGGGCAATTATAATCTCTAATCTACGATAGCCCGCATGTCCAACATTGGGGTTTTTAAATGGAATGAACACATCTACATGTTTAAGTACTAATGAGCTCTAATAACCTTGAAAATTCTAAACTTTAAGTACTCAGAGGAATCCATAGATGAAAGAGATTTATCATGTCTTGAGTTTTGCGTTTTTTCTGACCTCAGAAAAAGCTTACGACTCATGATGTGATAAAGCTCCTACATCTACTGATAAGCTGTTGAACAGCAAAACACGTGCCTGTAAATTGAAACAAAGATAAACAGAGATATAAATAAATAAATACATAAATTTAAACAAATAAATAAATCATAAAAAAATCAAAACATATATATAAAGAATCAAAAAACTACACAGTATATATACTACAACATAACTACAAAATATATATATATATAAAGAATAAAAAAACTACACAGTCCACCAGAAATGGACTGTGTAGTTTTTTTATTCTTTCCAACTTATCATATCTTATATTACGCTCTGCATTTATATATTGAGCACTTTAATACGGATAACCGAATCGAAAGCTTTATATATATATATATATTTGTGTAGTTTTGTGTATTCTTATCAAAAAGTCCTTAATGCATATAACAGAGCAATATACATAAGGTAAAACACGAAAAATGAGAACTATGATTGCAACTAATAGTTCTTATTTTTCGTGTTTTACTTTATGTTTTACCCATATATATATATATATATATATATATATATATAGGTAAAATATATAGGTATAGTTATATAAGCTCCATAAAACAAGGTTAGTTGAAAAGTTACATATATATCGAAATCCTGCGTCATGGTAATACAAATACAAACTCTCCTTTTCTTTACAACAAAATAATTTAAACGTTCTTTCCACATCTTTTAACGGAGGAATGTAAAGCTACAGCTAAAATTCATAACAATAATACTTTCAAAAAATCACCACCTTCTTCTTCATTTCCATATTTTGCTGCCGTAACTCTTTAATTTCGTCTTTCTTTATTTCTNATTCTTTCCAACTTATCATATCTTATATTACGCTCTGCATTTATATATTGAGCACTTTAATACGGATAACCGAATCGAAAGCTTTATATATATATATATATTTGTGTAGTTTTGTGTATTCTTATCAAAAAGTCCTTAATGCATATAACAGAGCAATATACATAAGGTAAAACACGAAAAATGAGAACTATGATTGCAACTAATAGTTCTTATTTTTCGTGTTTTACTTTATGTTTTACCCATATATATATATATATATATATATATATATATAGGTAAAATATATAGGTATAGTTATATAAGCTCCATAAAACAAGGTTAGTTGAAAAGTTACATATATATCGAAATCCTGCGTCATGGTAATACAAATACAAACTCTCCTTTTCTTTACAACAAAATAATTTAAACGTTCTTTCCACATCTTTTAACGGAGGAATGTAAAGCTACAGCTAAAATTCATAACAATAATACTTTCAAAAAATCACCACCTTCTTCTTCATTTCCATATTTTGCTGCCGTAACTCTTTAATTTCGTCTTTCTTTATTTCTAGAACTGCCTGCAGGCTTTCCAATTCAGCCGGGAGATCGTATTCCGGTACAGGATACTGAAAAAAACCCGTTACAGAACAACAAATCGTTTTGAGAAACATAATATTCCAAAATAGACATAGGATAAAGGAATGCTTAAATATAATACGAAAATGATCTAATTTGCAACACTTGACTGCATTTTTCTCTTATTCGTGTTCAATAAATCTATTCCTTATAATGCCCATTTTAGTCTCTTTGGGTAGATTTGGCATCATCAAACTGGAAAGATGAGTAACATCCGATCAAATCTTCAAAATTTATGCAAATTTCAGTGTAAAATGATAAACCGTAGATAAAATTGGCAATGAGTAAAATCATTTATGCATGTCAAACTTTTGCATCATAATTACGGCTTTATCTAGTATCTCAAAGATGCTTTAGTGTCCTGTCTGATTTCAAACGACCATGTGTAATATATTTTCTGCAGTACCCTTATTTTTGCTAAGATGATTTACCAGGAAAACTACAAACATATTTTGTATAACAAATACAGATAAACGATTGTTAATAGGCCAAGCTATCTCTTTATTTGAGGAAATAAACTGTTTGATTTTCAACAGCTTAGCCATAAACTAGGGAGAGCTACAGGTATTGTTTTTAATCTTCTGTTCTTACTGTTTACAAATTGGGAAGGGTTTTTGTACAATACAATAGCAAATTGTTTTAAATGAGAATAAACGTGATTTCTTAAAATACAGCTAAAACTGGAAACAATGGCCAACTTTCTAAATTCATAACAACGGTTTTTATTTCGAGGTGATCTTGGTCATGGGTCCCACGTAGACTGTAGAATATTGTCTGTGTTAAAAATGCTCTCTATTTACTATTTTTAGGTGACAAAATATCTAGACATCTGGTACATTAGCGTAAACCTGATACCTAACAGCTTTTATTTATTATAGGCGTGCAAGGTTGCAAAGAGTTAAAAGGATTAAATCATTTGGTAGCCCTTAGTGCGCCTGATAGCATATAAACCGGCGCCTTCAGGGTATTGGTAAAAACAAAATGTTCTTGTCGGTGGTGGCAAAAATAAGGGTGAGGCTATGTTTCACTAATATTAGTTTAACAATACAACATAGGAAGACCTCATTGACTCTATATACAACAGCTTTTGCGATGATACTAGGTGCAATCTTAATGAACTGCCTTGAGAGATGGGTAAGTCATGGTAATTCATGCAATCACCACCAATGGGCAACGTAAGAAAAAATTATATATATATATATATATATTTATACCAGTATCGAATTAATTATTAGCTATCGACAGTGCTCAATAATATAAGAATATTGGAGCTATCATATGGTGAATGACAAAAAAATCAACAAAACTCAGTCTAGAACTGTCAGTTTCATGTTTTCACTATCGTCAGCTAAACGAAAGCTGTTTAGCTGACGATTGTGAAAACATGAAACTGACAGTTCTAAACTAAGTTTTGTTGATTTTTTTTATCGTCCGCTAAATATATTTATAAAATAATGACATGGATTCGCTTCTGCAACCTTACAAATAGTCTGTCGACAATGTTGCTAAAAACAGAGTTATTACTACAGGTTTGATTGTTACTTGCTTACCGGTGAACGTGGGTCCTTCTGTTCTTTCTGCTCTATCTTTTTCCGAAGTTCATTTAACTCCTGATTAAGGGATTCACGATCGGCTGATATTGAAGAAATATGTATCTACGAAAATTACAGCATACAAGAGTTTAAACTTGGGAATGTATTAATCATTTGCTACTATCACAGGGTTACAATCCCCATATTGCTCACAAAACAATATTTCCTATTTTCTCTCAGATGCACTTTTTGTACCTGCATAAAAATAGTAAAAAAAATCCAATAGAATAAGAATGAAAGGAGTTAACCTTTACCCTTGAAGTTAGAAGTTAGAATAAAAACAAACTTTCAAAACTTGATTATAACATGGATGAAAAAGATCGATTCAGATAATCTGACCTAGTATATCTGGTGCTTGGCCTTCCTAAACTGTACCTGCATCTTCCTCTTGCTTATTCTGGGATGCATACGAATTACAGTAAATGCGCAGGTCTAAATTGAATTCTTAAAATCAAATTTTGAACCGAAAATGTTGTATTCGACCTATACTGGCAAGAAACTGTCATTATCTAAAAATACACTTGCGCTGTGCTTACAGATCATAATCATTCGCAATGCAAGGCGACAATATTTTCGAACGTCGACGGCAGAAAATTCAAACGTTATTAATCCGCCACGAACTCCAATTGCGACGCAAAGTAAGAATTTATTTATTTTTCATCATAATTTAATGAGGCATGTATGTTTTTTCAAACGTGGATCCTTCATTTATCACATATTTTTATATTTATTATTCAATATTTTTATATTTATTTTATAACATATTAGATAAAATAACATCATTCAAAAAGAGAACGTTATTCCCTAGCGCAATCTAGGAAGACATCATGAAAGAAGCAAATCTGCGAATCAACTTCATATTAAGCTCATTGCATGATGCATGATGACATGGATATACCATAACTTTATTGCACTAGGTGCGTGATGGCTAAAAAATTGCGTGACGGCTACCACACAGGCAACCACAATCTTGCCTGGCCAAAGAAATTTTGGGCTCTTCCTGTCCTGAGTGTTATTGTTGGGTGGGAAGGATCACGAGGTATATTCTTTGGATAACAAAATGATGACTACGATATTGTTATATATTGTTAAGAAATTCGTTTTAAAGACCTTAAGCTCGCAATCCGACTTGGTAGGAGTAAGAGTAGTAGTAAGAGTAGGATTAGTAGGGATTGTAGTAGTAGCAGAGGCAGTAGTTAAGGGCCTAATTAGGGTGCAAATGGACGTTATACCATTGGGAGGCATGAAATTTGGGTAACAAAATCAAATTTTTTTTTCTTCTGGAAAAAGCCATGTCAACAAATTTTGAGCGCTAAGCAATTCAACAATTCCTTATCACTAATGAATAAGTACTTGACTAAAATGTCTAATTAAGACTCAAGTCTCCGAGAATGAGACATAATATTTGCCTGCCAAAGACTTCGTTCGTCGTTTACCAGCGCGCCAAAATTATAATAAGACTCCACCCAACCTCCAACCACAAATTCAGTTCCCAAAAGGAAAACCTCTAGTCATTGCAGTACTAAAACCTATATTAGGTATGGTGGATATGGTGGAAGTTAGAGTAAAGCCAAACTCAACAGAATAACAAGTATTTTTAAATGTAAGAAATTCTATAACAAACCTTTAATTCCTCAAGCTTTTCTTCGTAATCCGAAACAACAGTTTCCATATCTTTGTTATGCTGTTCAATAAGCTCTGATCAGGGAAAAAGACATAACACTAATAAGATATAAATAATGCATTTTCCCGGTTAAAACTATATTTCAATATATAGATATGACTGAGCATCGGCAAACCCTCACAGTAATCAACTGAAAACAACGTATCACACGTTTATTCGAAACATCGAGAATGAGGTTCAGCCATTACCTTTGAATTCAGTCTTGGTAATTCTAACTTAAAATCACAACGAGACAAATCTCCCATGAGCACTACTCGTGTGTGCCAGTTGAAATTTCTGGTAGAAAACAATTGCGAGAATGATATTGTGAGGGTAGTACCAAGTGAAAAACTGATTAAATAACTTTCGTCCAAAGTTTGTAAAGGTGGGCAAGGAAGGAGAAGCTTAAAAATGTGGAATTTTTAGGGTTACTAAAAAACGATTATTGATAAAAAAAATTCTTATAACAAATTTGACATATAAAGAATGAAGAAACTATACCGAAACTCTTGAGGGAAATTATAACAAGAGAAAAGAAATATTTAGTCCTTGAAATTAATCATAACACTTCTATAACAAAGGGGGGAGGGGGTGGTTCTGCCACGACTAATAATTCGGCATGGCACCGGAAGAGAAATGTCGGTTATTATTACTGCACCTAATGGAAGTTACTATACCCAACGGAAAAGGGCAAACTTTTTTTTGAGTAATCAACGTTGAAATATTTAATGTTATTGTACAACAAATTGATAAAACGAAATCTAGTAAGCAACTAAACAGCTTAAAATGACAATGAATTTAGCAACGCCGAATACAGATTCCTCATCGATCATGACTTCATAAACTGATATACACTACTAAACCACTTCATACAAGTTAGTCAGCATTTCCCCTTTCTAGAGAAAATTTCCTTAACGAAGACCATGGCAACCAGTATATGCTGACCAGATTTTGGGACACAGATGGTTAGCTTTCTAACGTTCATAATTGATTGTTATGTTTGCTCAACTGCTCAGTATAATATGACCGGCCTCGTCTCAACTTCTTAATGGCAAGAAAATCGAGCAATACCGATGCCGGTTTTTCTTCTCTCTTCTGCAGTTCTCCTAATTTCAAAATCCTTGGTAGACGTTTAAAGAGCATTTCCAAAGAGGCAGAAGAAATCAGCGATCAGTAGAAAAATTCCCTAAACGCAAATACGGTACCGAAACCATCTAAAAACAGATAAATGTTCAAATGTACAATCCAAATGTGAAATTTAATTCTGCTTTCACATGATACCTTTTCTTTTCCTTGACTTCTTTAAAGTGTTTCCCATCGTGTCCTTGACAGAACTTTGCTAAATTAATTTACGGTAAATCTACCAGTGATACAAAACTGGCTATTTTTGTCAGCGTAGTGATGTGAGAAGGTTCAACCAAGTGAAACTGGATACAACAAAAAGCTACAATGTTACAATTTCAAACAATTCAGCAGCCTGTTCATCTATCCTGTTCAGTGGTTACTTAGTTTTGTCTTGAAAAGTGCGTCAAATTTCTTGCTTGAATGGGAATGAAATACTGTACTTTCTTCCAAATACTGCTGTCACTTTCCACCCATACTGTGGATTAAAGAAATGAATCAGTTATGGTGGCCTTGCGAAATAAGAAACCATACTCCGGGCCATTTTAATGTCAAATGAACTGAAACTTGGTTTTACTTGCAAAGAATACGTTGTCTGTTCAAAATAGATTGGCTCCATATCACAAGCAATGACATCTTGCACATAATAACTGGCTGTAACAGTACGATCTGCAGCTCCGACTGAAAATTGGACGTGAAGGTGCTGATTATTTTCAAATCACAGGTTACTTCTTCCTTTGATATTTTTTTTCGAAAGCATGCAAATGACTTCTTTTTCGATCCCAGTCGCTTCTTTTTTTCGATTTGTCCAAACGTCTTTTGGTCTTTCACATCATATCGTCTAGTGAAATACTGGCTCACTCTCCTCGTTTCCCCAGTATCCCTTTCTTCTGTAATACTTTATGCTTTAGCAAATGCCTTAAGGTAAGATAAAAGCCCTACCCAAAGTGTCTTTCTAAACAAGCTTGCCTTTGGGAGTTAATCGTTGCTTCCTTCAGTGCATTTTTAAACGTTTCCATAAATTAATTAAGATAACTGGGTCACAAAATATAAAAACTACATGTTTCTCTGTTTTTCACTATATGCTTCTAAAACATGCCAACTGAAGGTTACACAAAAACCATGGCTATATGTAATCAAATATTAGTGCTAAACTCAATTGTGGCTATTTCTTTTCTGTGGCGTACATTAAATCAGCAAACTAAGACGGAGAGCAAACTAGAAAAGGTTTAACATTAAAACAGAAAAAGAAAAAGTTGACTTCGTTTGGCCACTTGCACATAAAGGAAGACTAAAACCAATCTATAGTCGCAACTGAAAAGCTCGTGGACTGTGGGCAATGCAATCTCAAAAAGTTACTACCAACAGTAGACTTATTGCCATAGAGCTTACAAGTAGATGGCAAAACCAAATTTGCATAAAATACGAAAAAAGCCAGACTATGGTCCCAAGAACATGCCTCAAGGAGTATGTGGCAGGTAACCCCTCCCCCCAAAAAAACCCCCAACCAGCTATTGCCATAGGCTTTGGAATGGAAACAGTAACGTTACTACAACTAGTGGTATTACTACTACTACTACTACTACTACTACTACTACTACTACTACTACTACTACTACTACTACTACTACTACTACTACTACTACTACTACTACTACTACTACCACTACTACTACTACTACTACTACTACTACTAC
>RDPX01000294.1:1245739-1261602 GCA_003991215.1 Morbakka virulenta | reverse complement strand
TCTCTTTTTTTCTCTCTCTTTCTTTCTTTCTCTCTCTTTCTCTCTCTCTCTCTCTCTCTCTCTCTCTCTCTCTCTCTCTCTCTCTCTCTCTCTCTCTCTCTCTCTCTCTCTCTCTCTCTCTCTCTCTCTCTCTCTCTCTCTCTCTCTCTCTCTCTCTCTCTCTCTCTCTCTCTCTCTCTCTCTCTCTCTCTCTCTCTCTCTCACACACACACACACACACACAAACCTCAGACTCCAAACTATTGCCTCCTTTACTTCACACAAAATAACTGCCTGCACGAAATATGATGAGAAATCATACGGCTGTAAACCAATGCCCACTTCCCTTGAGAGAATTGTGTATAGAGAAAAACATGCCGTATACCAAGTCAACAAATGCACATAGGTACAAATATAAACAAACACACTGATATTCAGATACATACATGTATCGACATGTGATACTTTTTAATATCTTAACCAGCGTCGCTGATATTTAAATCTGCATAAATGAGCTGGAGGAACTCTCTCTTCCTCTCTCTCCTCCTCCTCTTCCTCTTCTCTTGTAGTAATGCTAGGTATGCTAGGTTAGTTTCACGGAAACAAGCTTTTCTTCTTGTTTATATAGCCAATTAATAAAAACTTGCCCCTAAGTCACGTTTCCAATGTCTCTATTTTGACTGCTACTAGGATAAAACGGAAATCTCAGAGGGATGAGCCAAAGCGTCAGTTTCAAAAGAAAGCTTCATAATCGATAGAAACCTTTGAGGTGGAGCAAATCATTCTTCCTTTCCTAAGTATACAACATGACTTTGACTATATAAACAACATTAGCAACAGTTATCACAAGAAATCACAAACAGCAAATGTCAACAACATTACTACTTTGTTCTCTGTTGCATGACAACTTCCCTTTTTCTTTCTTGACAATAGTGAAAACAAGAAATCCTATGGTTAGCACAAGCTATTCTGTTTTGATCTAAAGTAGATATATAGGATTAAAACTTGCTTTGTTGCACAAAACAAACAAAAATTGTCATTGTGCTCGTCTTGTTAAAACATCTAGCAATGTTGGCCATGTCTCGACAAATTGCGGGATTTCCTCAATGAACAGCCTATCTAAAACTGGAGTATTCATGCTAATACTATATCAGTGCAATTCCTTTTCATTCCGTTCAAATTAACAAAACGGAACTTTTACTTCAAAACCAAAAAAAAACCATCTTCCTTTTTTAAGGAAATTGACGACATCCTTTTTCAAAGTGGGCATACTTAAGTGCCAAGTAGCTATTATCATTTGTGAAATAAATAAGCTAATGATACCGATACAATTTATATCCGGCGTCCATCAAAAATAACAATTCAGCATTGAGGTATTTTAAACTTAATAACAGTCAATAACATTATAAATATAGTATTTTTATTGTTGCTATAGAAAAAGTGGTTTAAAGAGTTTCGTAATTCACAAATGGAAGCATGATTGCCAAATGACAGCAAAATATTTCAAGCAGCAAATTGGCACCAGAATGCATCAAATATAATTGCTTTAACGCTCAAGTGAAATATATTCCTCCTGTACATAACAAAAAAATATTTTTTTCATAGAAAATTTGTGGTTTTAGCCAAGACAAGCAAAAAAACTGCAGTTTATAGCAACGCTTGCCACAAGTAAATAACCCACTTCAAATCACCAAATCACTTCAATGATTTGAATACAATAAACTAAATACACAACAACAGGTTTCCAAAATAAAATGTAGTCACAAGATGAAAGATATTGAAACAATTCTCTAAATTAAATGATCAATAACAACTATTTCTGAAAACAACCAAATAATTCTCTCCACAAGAATCATACATATTCCGATCTGTACAAGGTGATTTGTGTTGAAAGAAATACCACGCCATGGTAGCCTTTGTATTGACTTAATCTGAATTTACTGCACAGTTCTTACCTTGAGCTTTTGACCCAGTATGACGAGATCCCTTACAGAGAAAAAGCCGTTTCCAACTCATTTGTTTTCCTGATGGTTCAAATTCACCTCGACAACTCTTGTTTCTATATCTCTCAAATTTTGTTTTGAATCGTCCCGAAGATAACTCGATTGACATAGACCTCCTAATCATATGCATAGTCAGCTGTGGGCCAAATACGTATATTAATGATCTGCATTAACCCGAATCAAAAGTTTCGCGGGTTTTCTACGCTTTCATTTATTCTTTAAGACCACTCCAACTGTGTATTCACCAATCGATTTGATTCTCTTTCTTGCTCTTTTGTACACGTAAAAAACTTGAAACAATATGTGATCAAGTTGGCTATTGGCAACCTAACTTAAATCGACCTGTTCATTGTACAACGCTTATTAATTATTAATCACAACATAAAACCTCGTTTCAATCTGTGTTCCGGAAACACCGCAAAAGTTAAACTGAGCCAGGTTACCGATTGTTTGTCATTCTGTCCAAAGCAGGTTTCCATTCGCAAACAAGTGATATTTTATCGCCAACCGTTCACTCATGTGGCTATATGCTGATTTTTATGATACGCAGTGTCGATTTTCAGTTCTCATTTGGATCCTCCAATAAGTATTCTGTTGCTTATTTAAATATTCAGTTCTGATGCTAACATTACATCCGGTTGACTTCCTTGACAATTACTTCCCAGCCAAGAACTAACCCAAACAAGAATTGATAACACTGTTCCATTTTAATTGAAAAAACTAAGGACAGTAACAACGCTTGCATTGTTGCCAAACATCGTAATTATACTAAAATTTTTGTTTTAAGGAGCCAAAGTTCTTTGAAAATATATTCACAGACAAAATACACAAATTTTGAACAAGTACAACCGTTTATTTTGAGCAATTTGAACGAGTTTTTTTCCCCTACACTCTTTTTAATATCTCACAGTTATTCCGTCATGCTCCATGATTGGCGTCAATATATGAAATGAAAACCACATGCTAAAAGTCTTGTGTGAATATTTGAAATAATGATGGTTTTACATTGTAGCTTATCATAAAAACGAAGTCATTGAATTTGTTCTTCCTTGATAACACGAACGTCATTAGTAAAGTGATTTTGATGTGGGTTTCACTTTGATTCACAGTTGCGGTTGTCACGACGCAAAACCAAAAAAGGTTTTTCTTCAACGAAGCCTGTATCCGTTTGGAAATTGTAATTTCAAACATTCTTGTGGAGGGGGGAAACAAAGCAGGAATATAATTATTTAATCACGGGTTTTCAAACAATTTAAAGAGATCAATCAAGTAGCAAAACCTTGGCACTGGTGTCTTCCAGGAGGGGTGAGGTTGGTGTGTGTGTGTGGTGGGGGGGGTGTAATAAGATACACTCATTGCAGGAAGTAGAACAGAACAATTATACCTTATAGTAGGCATGGCCACTTTTAAACCAGAAACCCTACAAGAGCATATGTAAAACTAACAATGGGGTAAATCAACCAAAAACAAGTATGTTTACATAAACAAAGCCACAACTGGCGATCAATGTAAAGTTTCACGGGTGCTGAAAGTGGGCGTTTACCTTTCATCAAATGCACTTGCTTTTGTTCCCCAACCTGCATTAAATTTGGGCATAAAAACTGAAAAAACAAGACTGAAAAACTTTCAGTCTACAAGCGCGAGCCTAATATTTTATTTTTGCAGGCAAAAGTGTCAAGGAGGATCAATTTTTAGAAAGAAATGAAAAATGAAGTGCAAATCAACTCAGTGTGCAACATTTTTATCAAAATTCAATTTTTATTTGCATTGCTGCATGATCACTGTAATATTTGAACACAACTTTAACTTCTACGGTTTCATTCAGACTCAAAATAACTGAGCATTACTGAGCAAAGAAGTGTCTATAAAAATAAATGAACATTACTGAGCAAAGAAGTGTCTATAAAAATAACTGAGCATTACTGAGCAAAGAAGTGTCTATACAAATAACTGAGCATTACTGAGCAAAGAAGTGTCTATAAAAATAAATGAACATTTCTGAGCAAAGAAGTGTCTATAAAAATAACTGAGCATTACTGAGCAAAGAAGTGTCTATAAAAATAACTGAACATTACTGAGCAAAGAAGTGTCTATAAAAATAACTGAACATTACTGAGCAAAGAAGTGTCTATAAAAATAACTGAACATTACTGAGCAAAGAAGTGTCTATAAAAATAACTGAACATTACTGAGCAAAGAAGTGTCTATAAAAATAACTGAACATTACTGAGCAAAGAAGTGTCTATAAAAATAACTGAACATTACTGAGCAAAGAAGTGTCTATAAAAATAACTGAACATTACTGAGCAAAGAAGTGTCTATAAAAATAACTGAACATTACTGAGCAAAGAAGTGTCTATAAAAATAACTGAACATTACTGAGCAAAGAAGTGTCTATAAAAATAACTGAACATTACTGAGCAAAGAAGTGTCTATAAAAATAACTGAACATTACTGAGCAAAGAAGTGTCTATAAAAATAACTGAACATTACTGAGCAAAGAAGTGTCTATAAAAATAACTGAACATTACTGAGCAAAGAAGTGTCTATAAAAATAACTGAACATTACTGAGCAAAGAAGTGTCTATAAAAATAACTGAACATTACTGAGCAAAGAAGTGTCTATAAAAATAACTGAACATTACTGAGCAAAGAAGTGTCTATAAAAATAACTGAACATTACTGAGCAAAGAAGTGTCTATAAAAATAACTGAACATTACTGAGCAAAGAAGTGTCTATAAAAATAACTGAACACTACTGAGCAAAGAAATGTTTATAAAGTGTTAAGCATTACTCAACAAAGAAGCATCTGTAAAGTACTTTATGCATAAAAGTGTCGGAAACGAAAAGATAAATCGTCAAGAAAAAAACACAAAAGAAGAACAAGGAAAATACAAAGATTTAGACTTTTTAAGCGCGGCAATACTTGCTCGCGCTTAAAAATAAAATAAAATGTAACGAACCAGTTTCTTATATTTTTGACCTCAAAATCATACGGAGGCCTAACTCATACTTCGTTGCGTCGAATCAGACAAAACCGTAATCACGAAGATCAATAAAAATGTAATAAAATATCAAAATGGATATTTTTAGTAGCTCCTGGTCTTGTTAAGGGTTTACAGTCGTAAAAAAGGGGGGGGGGGGAAATAAGTCCAGTTTTCTGCTGGGTCAACCGCTTAACTCACTGGCCTGTCTTATTCAATCGTAAGCTTCCTACCTCCCTGCTCTCACATTTATCATGTCTCGAAATGCCGCATCACGCTACCTTCCTCCTGTCCCTCTCTCCTTTACCTCTTTCGATTTAGTAACCAGAGCAACGCTTTCTAGACTGCTTTTTCAATGTCTCTATTTAGAACAAGTCAATACAAGACCTTTTACTTTCGACTTACATCCTATTTTTAACGTGACCACAAAAGCTTTTTCCTAGGGGTAAGTGAAAAACAAGACATAGCAGTAGTCAGTACATCGGTATTTTCAAATAAAACGTTTAGGTTTCCAGCCTACCACACTGGAGTATTAGACTATGTAAAAAGTATGCCCAAAGACCATATTTAAGTTGCCCCACTGCTTTTAAAAAAAGGTATGAGTATATCTTTTAATGTTTGTATTTTACTGTTATGAACATACTCTAACCTATATCGTATATATATATATACGATATCAATGATGATGATGATGGCTGATGATAAAAGATAAAAGCTGGGGTAACGATTTCAAAAAGTGTCAACGGCCTTCATCACCCATGACATTTTAATGTAAATAACAAAAACTTCTGGTCTGTGTCTAAATAATTTTGTCGTTAAAAAAGGATTGTTCTGACAAAGACCGTGTAGCCACTCCCTAGTCTTTACAATAAAAGAAACTCCATATCGATATCTAAGCCTATCCATGCATAAGCCCATGTCACACATACACAAGTCTAAACACATAAAAAAGAAGTGGTGTACTAATGCTGGCAAAAACCTGTGGAGGGAAGGTCAGAGCAAAAAGGAAAGGGGCTGATTCAAGATTGGATTATGGGTGAGCCTTTAATATTGGTAACATAAAAATGCCGGATTTGGCACAATATTTGACAGGGAAAGGCAAGTGGAAACTCCTACTTAGATATGGGCGTTAAGTTACCCAAATATTG
Organism: Morbakka virulenta; assembly: GCA_003991215.1. NCBI lineage: Eukaryota > Metazoa > Cnidaria > Cubozoa > Carybdeida > Carukiidae > Morbakka > Morbakka virulenta. The sequence goes on along the minus strand of RDPX01000294.1, from coordinate 1,255,487 downwards.
ATAGTAAATTGACCTCATTAAATACTATCAAATAAAGGTTAGCTATAACAACAGATCAACAGTCTAAACACAGTTTCTATCACACATACAAGACCAATTCCTTCTTTTGGTTAGATCTATTGATTAAGGAAAACCTTTTATTAAATAGAGATCTTAGCTACTTTAACCCTTATCGGAACGATTAATTGGCATTTGTGTCCTGTTTCACAAATGAATAATCCAGCTTTAAAAGATAACCTTGTGAGAATCGCTAATACTATTGTTAACAGCAATAACAAAAAAGAAATAAAGTATTTTAGCCCTTCAGGAATTAATGTTAAAGGAACCAAGTTCATTCAAGTCCAGTTGTTAAGTGAATGTTCGAATGCAACCAACTGAACCGACTCAAGTCTCTGTTTTTACTGAGACTATTTATAAATTAATTGACCTGGGCGTCTATGCGTGTGTATGTCTGTTTCGGGAGTGGCAGCATATATTAGTAATAGATTTGACATAGCTGATGAGACAAAAGAGGCGTCTGCGAATAACGTGAAGAAGTTCGACATTTTATATTTGTGACGTAGATCGAACGTGCCAGACTGGCGCCGATGCCTTTGTCCATGCGCAATAACCTTTACATTTACATGAAGCTGGAATGTATTAGATATTTTGTTATATACCAGGTGTTGTTATATGCCAGGGAACATTTAAATAGTCTATGGGGATATGTAAGGTAAATGTTATTTGTGCCACAAATACAAACATGGGCACTTTCAGGGGCAAACGTTCTGGGTGACCCAAACGGCCTCAAAAAGCCAGTTTAAATAAACATTATTTGGTTTGGTATCGATGACGTTGTTCACGGACCCTGTTTGAAATATAGATTTTATGATGCAGTTGAAGACAAAAGTAAGTCGAAGGAAAAGTATTAAAGTAGAATTTTGTTCAAGAGAGTTTGAGATGAAAATGTGTTTTTAGGGGAATAAGGCTTCATGGGGCTTCAAAAAGCTCTCTTGTAAATAGAGATGCTATGATATAAATAAGGGCAAAGGATCTCCATAGCGTCGTGATCAAACGAAATGGTAACCAAGGGCATTATATCAAGTGGGGAAATATATTGTTGTGTTCAAGGTCCCTATCAAAACGATACAAAAAGATCACTTAAATAACAAAACAAATATAAAAACCATAAAGCAAATGAATATCAAGAAGGTGTTATTCATATTATATAACAAACACCCTAATCTGTCGACAACGAAAGTAATAACTGTAAAGCGCAAAAATTCTGAAAATGGATATTCTAAAATGGCCGCTTCTTTGACATGTGACGGTAGTAACGATTTTTTAAAATTATTATTATCTGTTTTACTCCAGGCAGCGCAAATAGGCATTTCTAGGGATCTATGTTTACTTTGTTTAAGTAAATGAAAATGGAAGTGAAAAAAACCCAACCAAATGTAGTCAAGAGAATTTATGGTTTTGTGTAACATTTGACACGTTTGTCCGAATCTTAAAGTGTTTCAAAATCGGGCAGTCTTACAGAAACTTGTTAATGTATTAATCCTCCTCTTCCTTTTTGTATACTCGCACTAAAATCAAGCAGACTCAAAGTGGCCCTTTGACCTTGGATTAGCACGAGGAAGAAGAGCCAGTTTAGCTAACTCTCTGGGGCATTTTCTGTCCTGTCCTGTATATTCGTCATAAGTAAAAGAGTATCATGGAAAAGGCTGGGAGGCCAAAATACAGTCACAGCTAAATCCAATGATAAGGTCGACCAAGTATAATTACGATAACACATAGGTCAATCCCTTTTATATTAAAAAAATCTCTACCAAATGAACATTAAATACAGACATGTCACCCGAGTTGATTCTTTGCAGCCACAAACGAACTTCCGTAACAACTCAACAGTAAAACAGTACCACGTCAGGGTAGATTTCAAAGATTTTCGATGAAAAACGGAACACACAAAAAACAGGGATAAACTCTCCCATCAGAAATTCATTCCACAAAGCCCGAGTTGATCTAATAAACAGGGTTGATAAAAAATATGAAGTGTTCTCTGTTGGTGCAGGAATTCCTTGGGAGATGTAATCATGTTATCTGATTGTTACATTGCAACATTGTGACGTCAATGGGGTTTTGAGCAAGCCTTAGTTAAGCAACAGATCTCAGTATGCAATAAATAATAGCATCATACCACATATAAAATATAGATTAAATTTGCGTGGTTGGGCATAGCAGGGTGCCGTGTGGTGGGAATATTACTGATTATGTGGGCAAAGAAAATACCTTCTTTTGCATACTAGTAATTTCCTGCAAATAACTCACCTCATGATTTGTGTAAACAAGCCTTTAGTAAAAGGGTTACCAACTGACAATAAGTATTGAAATAGTAAGAAGAAATACAGTCCTCTTGTACTTGGAGTTGTGTTTCTGGTATGATTCAAACCTTGTACCCGAATTTGCTGAATATCTTGGAAAACCGTTTTCATGTGAGAACAACATAATCTCCTCCCGTGCGGATCGCTCTTTGGCTTGTCTAATTACGAGGTTACACTATTTCTGCACTGTCCAATGTTATGATCGTAGAATTATAGTACGATTTCAATGTTCACCCCTTGTAAAATTACACCGTAAGGGTGATATGTTATATGGTAGATACAGCTATAAATGTGACTAAGTAAAATTTTAGTTGTACTCAACTATTTGTATATTTATATTGTGTCTGTTTGCAACATTTTTTTATCTTCTCCTTCATTTTCAGTGTCGCTAACATTAGGGGTCTGCGACATGAAACTTCCTTCCTTCCGTTGCTCTGTCTGTAACTTGTTCCTTTCTCACTGGTTTCCTCTCCACGTCTCTTCTCTTTTAAAGTTCCCCTTTGTTAATAATGTTCTTCTTTTTAATATAATTTTGTCAATTACCTGCAGCAAATAGTTTTATCTTTTTTTCTGCCCTTGCTTTAAAAAAATCAAAATCAATTTTTTAAAATTATTTTTAGAAAAAATCTGGGTTCAGTGTATCTACCTTTTTTGCTCTTCCTACATGAATTAAATTCTCAAGCTAGGGTTGTTCCGACTTTGCTCTTAATTTCTGCTAACATAAGGGCTCATTGTATTGACAAAGTCGTAGTTGGAATTCTCGCAGTGGGATTGTTTTAAATGTGTTTTTGCTATCCAATAGAAATGTAGCGTTGTCTCTTTACGAAATGCATTTTTCCTGAAAAAAATGACTGTATTTAAGAAAAATAAAATTTGTTGATGTCAGTACAATATAGTGAGATCTACCACAATAAAAAATGTAGCAAGCGTTTCCGCAAAAAGGTTACTAAAAATTAACTAGTAAATTTGAATCTTCTTCTTTGCAGGTTCCCAAAGATCAGGGGTGTGCAGTACGAATCATCCTTCTCCATAGTAGTATTTCCGTTGTCTGTTCATCTCTCACTCCTTTCTTCTCCATGTCTCTCCTGACAGTATCTCGCCATCTCAATCCCTGTCTTTCCCTTGATCTCTTTCCCTTCACTGGCTCTAACTAGTAAATTTGAATAAGATACTATAAATGCTTTGAAAAATTTAAGGGAAATATGGGTTAACTGAAGTCTCTGCTACCCTCACATAAGCGCAGTCGGCTGCACACGTCAGTTTACCTGCAAGCGATAAATCTTTTTTAGAAAAGCTAATTGTCTTCATTAGTATCTGGTGTAATAAAATAAAACGTAAAAAAAACAAAAATTAAAATAAAATAAATACCATAGCAGGGCATTACAAGAAACGTTTTCTCATCAACAAAAAAGCAACATAAATAAAATACAAGTTTCATTGAAACCAAAGTTCGTCGATTTGTTTAATTATTGTCAGGATCCTCAACAAAATATTAAACCAATGAAGTCAAGATAATGAACAAGTGACAATACGAATTTTTTTTGGTAAAAACATTGCGCAATTTTGTACAATTGATATATAATCAAGCCAACAATGTCACTCCATTAATTTTACTTAATTTTATTTATTTTATTTTATTAATTTCATTAGTTTTACTGTTTTTGTATTTTTATCTTGTAGCCTGAAGATGAAGTATTAACTTCGAAATATATTGCAAAATTAATAAAATAACATTGTTGGCTTGATTATTATTCAATACGATTTTTGTTTTGCAGATTTATCACTATGACAACTGGGTATTCAGTGTGATGGAATGGCTTTAAAATTTAGTTACTAAATCCGCTTTAATTATCCACCAATCTCATTCTTTCGAAAACAAAAATACTCTTGAGGGAGGAAAATGCTTCAGTGTTACGCTAACTATCTGGAATACCAAAAATATAGCCTTTGATGATTTGCCTTAATTGGCCACTCATGTGTGTACTTGCGTGCTCGGGCACGTCACACTGAAAGCCTGCGGGGGTAATAAGATCCCAAATCAGACAACAATGACAGAGATCTAGAAAAAGATGATTTTATCATGAGTAAAACAAGTGAAATAGTTTGAATAACAAATAAAGAAATAATATGACAAGTCAGAATGTACAGGCCGTTTGAAAATAATAGGGTGAAGTAAATCGACCCCTTAGTTTTTATTTCCTTGAATCCGTAATTGTCCACAAACGGGCTATTTTATTCACAAGATAAGTATGTGGTTTGCTTCTTGTCAACCATTGTCTGCTAAGCAAGGTCTCCTTCAATGCTTTCATGATAAACGCACCAGTTCAGATTCTCCATTTTATCTCTTTCCTGTCAAAACCACGTCTTTTGCTCCGCGTGTTTTTCCAACGTCGCGTCAAATCAGGGGGTTGGGTTAAAGAGATCTTACAAAACCGGGGGTATTTACATATTTGACGTAACAAATTTGCCGAGTTTCTGTGGTTGTTCTTCAACATGCAGGAGGCTGGGTGCCAGGAGGGGAAAAGGGGGGGGGTTATCATTTAAACAGTGGGGATATCCAAAATTTTATGTTTATATTTTTCCCTTGGCGCCAGAAATAGTTTTTACCATGATTCCACACCTTTTTCATTCAAAAAACGAATGTAGAACTCATGCTTACCGTATATATAATATATGAAATATAATAATATAATATAATATAATATAATATAATATAATATAATATAATATAATATAATATAATATAATATAATATAATATAATATAATATAATATAATATAATATAATATAATATAATATAATATGATATATGGTCAGCTTCATCACATAATAAAAGATATTCAGTCACTGTAGGCAACTTTTCTTTCCAACTGAATGTATTTTCAAATGTAAGACAATCTGTAGGTTCCATGCTGTGATTCCAATAAAAAGGCGATCCAAATATGAAAGGGGAGTGCGCACTGTTTGCTTAGTTTTATTGTCTTTGCCATGAAACTAATATTTTTCAAATATTATTAAAAACGGGTGAAATGGTTGATAAATAAAACAAAACAACTTTGCTCAAAAAATTGTATTCAGAAATTCTTTGCCGGATTTCTCTTCCCGACCGGATCAGATTTTTGACTCTGTGGTTAACTGAAAATACTATTCATGGTCTTGATCTATTAAAAGCCCCTGGTGTAGATTCGCTTCCGGCAGTTGTCTTGAAAGAGTGTGCTTCTGAGACATTTTCCTTGCTGTTCAAACATTTTAATCTTGAACTAAGTCAAGATTTCTTCCTTCCTGGAAGCCTCCCAATGTTGTTCTCTCTTCAAGAATGTGATTGATTCATTTAAATCTGGGAAATGTCGACCTGTAAGTCTTCTTTTTCCCATTAAAAACGCCTCAGAGCGAATTATCAACAATGCATAGTGGATTTTTTTGCACAACCTTGAACTTTATGTTGCTATTTAGTACGGATTTGGAGGATCGGTCTTTGTGGTTAGCTTTTAACTGTAATCACAGAGCGTATCTATAGGTTTATGGATCAATCTAGTGAAGACCTGCTTTTGCTCTGAATGTTTACAATGCATTTGATACGATGTAGTAAGCTGGCTTACATTATATGCTATTTGGTTATCGTATGTGTAGAAAGGTCCTTGGTATCTTTCATTCCTCTCTCTCAGATCGTACATTACCTGTTGTACTGGATGGTATTAAGTGACGGGTGTTTCGTTTATTATGACCTTCCTTGACATCTAACTCCTGGGCCAACATTCTTTTTCTTACGTCAATGATCGTCGTGGTAATTTGTTTCAGATTTTACACACCTATGCTGATGACACTACCCTGTATTCGGGCACTGACCATAACCCAGCAGGAAGAAGTCAAACTAGCTGAAGCTTCAGAGTCTGATCTTCTGGGTGTCAGAGAATGAGGAAGGAATTTGGCTGGTTTTTTCAATGTAGCTGAAACGAAACTCTTTCAATAGAAGAGTGTGTGGATCTTACACGGAGATCCACGCACAGTCATTCTGATTTTAATCCTGGTGAGATTGCCTCTTGTTTTGAAAAATGCTTATTTATGACGCTGCTTCGTTTGTCACTTTCTCCAAGCCTGTCTTTAAGTTATTACATTCAATGCTATTTGTATAGCAGTGAAAAGTACCTTTTGCCTGAGGTCATTTTGTATCACCATAAATATACCACCCAACCTTGCACTGAATACTATTGTCACATCCATACATGGTACTCCCTCGTCTAATTCTGATGTTTTGTAACTTGACAGGTCCATTTTGCTGCCATGAATCAACCTTAATCTCACAGACGCCATATTGATTTTCTTAATCTTTTGTATGGATATTATCATGACATGTGTTCTGATCAGCTTTTCTACGGTGGTACCAACTCAGTTTGATGCAACTCGCTTGACTGGTTTCTCTCATCTGCTTCATTCTTATGCTGTTGCTGACTCCTACTGTAGTAGATTTTTCTATAAAGGTAATTTTTTCCAGGATGTCTTGATTATTGAACTCTTTTGCTACCGGGTAATTTTCTCCATTATGTGGCTTAAATATATTTCAGTGTAAGATCAACCCATCTCTGTGTATATTGAGGGCTTTTTTTGTCTTGCAATTACAGTCTCAAACACCTAGTGACTTTATGCTTTGTATAATTCTCAAATCTTAACAGTAAAAAATGTATAGTAACTTTTATCCAGTGTACCGTCCCAATTTTTTACTACAGCATTTTATTAACTTCTTTGAATAGGGATGTGGCAATCTAGTATCTCATGCATAGAGCAAGGATAGATCAAGTTGTGACTGTTCGACGTGTGTCGATAAATACAATTTAAATGTCGAAAAAGTCTTCAATAATTTAAATGTTATTACAACCGAACTGGGGGCGGGGGTGGAGGATCTAGTCGATCGATACCGTAGCAACAGCCAGGGTCAGGTTTTTAAATCATTCCATAACAGTGTGTTTTATAATTTAAAGCGTATACTATAAGCAAAACACTCAGAAATTTCGCAAACAATGCTCTCAGAAGATGCACTCATCACAACAACCTGTGCAATTTTCTTGATTCATTTATTTTTCGGCTTATCCCTATTTGTGCATGGGTTTTTAAGTTATTAGGTTTCTTTTCTCTGTTTCCCTGGGAATGGTAAGGGGCTTAGTCGCATATTGAATTTCGAGGTATAGGGATATCTTTCTACACGTTGCATGCTCACTTGCTTTCCTCGTGATGGGCGTTTTCTTTCCCAGGCATTCCTCAGCAGATACCTATTGGGGCTGGGTAGAAACAGGAAGCAAAATAAACCTCAGAAAATCATATGCGTCGCTAAAAAGGAGTCCGATTTCCAAGTATCGCCGTCAACCAAGTTAACAAATTAAATAACTTCTAAAAATATATCTAATCAATCCTGTGAATAAGTGGTTTAGTAGATCAAGGAAGCTGTACCATTCTTCGCTTTAGTGCGTTTAGAATTGAAACTGACATCTCTCTGCTGGAATAGCCGTGGCTTAATGGTTAGTGCAGTTGTACAGCAACAAAGAGATTCCGGGTTCGATTACCCGGGCGGGCGAGGAGACTTTGAAACTTTACAAAAGAAAAAGCCATTGGTTGGCGTCAGAAAGGGCATCCGGCCAAGAAATTCCTCACTGCCTAAACGAAGTCCCTCTGAAGGGCACCGTCTGAGCCCCAATTGCTTGGGGAAATGACGTTAAAACTATAAAAAAATCCCTTTGCTGAAATCAGTTATCTGGAAATGTATGGCTAGGTAATCAAAGTATGATCAATTTTAGGAACACCAGATGTTCCCCAACATACCAATAAATGCACTTAAGAATTCTCATATTTTATTGGAAACTTGTTATGACACAACGTGAGGTATCGATCTAAAAAAATTAACAGTTTGTGCAAATGGTTTAGTCTTCAAACAAATAACGATTGAAATAAAAACAAACATAGAAAGGCAAAGACTTCGTAAACACAAGAAAATTCCAAACAATAAATAATATTAAAAATAATATTAAAAGTAGTACAGCAATGGCAAATGAGAAGCAAGAACAACAAGTGAACTACGGAAAACGGAATGCTTGATAACAAAAGAGGACGAAAAGCAACAGTAATTGAACTGATAAACAGACTAATGATGAAACAAAATGAACAAATAAAATGAAGAAGAAATAAATAAATAAATAATGTAATAAAAACTGGTTAATACAGGGTAAACAACACTGATCTCCTCGACATAGCAGGTTGTAACAGAAGCTGTGAAAACCCAAATTAAGTCCAATAGAGTGTTTTTTTTCACTTGACCAAACAAAACAATGGCTGGTGTCTTTTCAAAAAAAACAAATTCCACTTCAGTAATATTTATTCTACACAATATCTTATCAATTTTGTATCGCATGATAAAAGAACAGTTATTGTTTATCACTGCATAAATAAAGCAGAGACTAATAACTTCACTTTTATGGTGATGTAAGATCCGCTACCAAGTTAATCAGTATCTATATTTTTCTCAATGTTGCACATATCAATAAACCCTAATCAGACATACTACTGTACCATACAAACCTCTGGGAAAAAAAGTCCATGGTCTCGAAAGTTGCGATTAATAAATGAATTAGAAACAACGCCATGTCAGGGACGCCATTGCTTAAAGTATCAAAATATATCACTCGTGTTCTTCTGTATACATGATCAAAATATAATTTGATACAGTTTCACAGGGTACTCGTACTAAATTTCTGTTAATTTTTTAAGTTGCAACATCTGAAAACCTCATGCTCGCCCCTGGATAACACGTACCTAAAATGCATTAACACATGTTTGAAAGAATGTCAAGGGGGTAACGGATGTAGCTAAATCTGTTAAATTAGGGCATGGGAATATCGATGGTGACTAATGACATGTAACATATCAACAAAGCTGTCTCGTTACACAACTGTGAATATATTATATCTAGGGCGTGGTCTTTTTCCTTTGCATCTAGTAACAACACAGCCTTCTCTTAAGGTCATCAGTTATATAAAAAGGTTTCTTTTTAGTAGCTATTTAAGCCACCTTTCGTAATTTATAAAATGAATATTTAAATATAAAAAATCCAAGACAACTAAGATGATGTGGAAAATGTCACTGAAAAGCGTAACTAATAAAAAGTAGGATGATTACCTAATCTAAATGTCTCTATCAGTATGTAATGTATCTAAGGAAAAAAATTGTGAAAGGGTGCAAGCGAAGCAAGGTTTTAAGTAAGAGACGGCTGTCAACCAGTATACAATATATTATCTACAGCATAGGTAATTAGATAGATAGATAGATAGATAGATAGATACATACATACAAAGATAGATAGATAGATACATACATACAAAGATAGATAGATAGATAGATA
>RDPX01000294.1:1208161-1218816 GCA_003991215.1 Morbakka virulenta | reverse complement strand
ATTATGTTCCAATTGTTTGGTAGTCATGACACTTTTGTGCCACCATATCTCAACAGTCCCATCTTCCCTAGTTCTCACACCATCATCATCATTATCATCATCATCATAATAATAATAATCAACAATGATAAAAAGTAATTACATAATAGAATATTATGCAATGCTACATCATCAGTAGTAATAAACATCTATTTTGATGTCATGACCATGTCATCACATTATATGTCTTTTTCTGTTTCCCGTTATTACGTTGTAACATTAGCATGTTTCGTCAATTCTTTTCATAAGAATTGAAAAGTGTTTGTGATATAACTTGACCTTTACTTTAGCAACAAACAGATATTGTATTGACCTCTACTTATCCCCCCACCCACCCACACTCACACAACCCCCAACCCCAATAATAATAGTGGAAAATTACAAACTTGTAAAATCACAATTTAACCCTCAAGACTATTGTAGAACTGAATTGTCAAGTTTGTTGAAGAAAAAATAAAATCAAGTCTACCAGATCTTGATCTTTAGCAGGTTTTATGTTGTTTGTGCAGGTTGATCAATGCAGGTTGATCAATGCAGGTTGATCAATGCAGGTTGATCAATGCAGGGAACGAGGTAAAAAGTTGATAACCGAGATTCAAGCATAAATTTGGTTTTCGTTTTGTATTGCAATATAATAATCAAACTTAAGTGGAATAATATCCTCTCCCTGAGCATTTTAAACTCGATTTTACTCCAGAATTATCTAAAAACATAAAACGTGAAGCAGTTTTTTTAAAGTATGCGATGGAAGGTCGGTATTCTTAAATCTAATACTATGCAATTAAGTGTAAATTTTAGCAATAAATTTTGTAAATTTATATTTATATATATATATATATGTTAAATAATATAAATGAAAAGAATAATAAGCTCTACAAAGATTAACCATGAAAGAAGTAATGCTAACAAGTACCAAAAAAAACCTAAGTAAAAAAATATCTGATGAAAATAGAGCCTAAGAAAAGTGAAGTTAAAAATACTATTAGCAGGTAGAAAACGTAAAACTTTTTTTCCATCATGCTCTCTTCAACTTTCGTTGATAATCGAATTAGAACTGCATGCCTGAAGTTAGTCATCTTACACTTCATTAAACATTTAATAGCTCATTTGAAAAGTGGGCGGCAAACAGAAAGTGATCCTAAAAACCACTCATTCAAATTAACATTAAATTCGGAATACAAAGTAAGGGATACCAACCCAGAGGGCAATAAAAACATTTCTCATTGGAATAAAAAAACTGAGTTGCATCTCGATTAAAACTGTTAACAGAAAATAGTTGATTTGAACATAGATTTTCATGTGGGCGGATGCAACTCCTATCTAAAAAGTGGTACTCCTCGTTGTTTTTAAATTGACTGAGAAAGGGATGTAAATTTTTCAATCCTATGATTTTGGAAATTTTTTTAAAGGAGTAGGGTTTTTACTCCCAAGGCAGAGTTTTTAGAAAAAAGGTACCTTTCTAGAAAAACATATTCGAAGAAATGTATCTACATAACAGCCTTAGTGAAGACACTTAAAAAGAGTTTCATTTCAAATTGAAGCAAACTTCAAACCAGCAAAAATTCTCATCTAAAAATCCCAGAGACCCAGTAGCTTTTTTTCAGATAAACTACCTTGTACAAAACTGCAAAAAATAAAACCAATTGAAAAATCGTGGTAAATCATAAAATAATGTCAAGGATGTCAATTCAAGTGAAAGGTTCGTGAAATTGGGTGAAGTTTAAAAGCTACATATCAATGACAAGGTACTTTGATCAAATATTCTCAATTAGGATAAGTAACACTTTTTATATTAGGCCTCACCCGAAGGGATTTTTCTAAAACTTGATGTTCTTCATGCGACATTTTCATTTGTCTTCGCGTGGCGGATTTTAACTTAATGCTCAAGTGAAGTCAACTTGATCATCACTAAAAAACAATTCTAATTACTTCAAAGCATTTAATTGCCTAACCCAATTAAAGATGTACCCTTCATTGAAAATAACAAAAACGCAAATGACAAAAAAAATCCGAAGATCTGAAGCATCTGAACCGATAGGGCACGGTGCGTGTCCGGGGTCGACACATGCTCATGTGCTTTTTTAAGCTCAAAGAAAAGAGCTTGTCAAATGTTGAAGTTAAGAATGGTCAAACATGATATGCCCGGCTGAACTCTAAAAGAAAATACTGTGAGGTGATCATAATTAACCTGAAATTAAAAATGCTTTCACTATTTAACCGCATCACATTTCTTGCAATATTGTTTAAATAAGTGAGTGTGGGAATTTCATACAAATAAATGTCCGATCAGTAAACAATTGTCTGAATGTGGCAACAAAGAATGCTACAAAAAAAACATGACCTTGAACAATTAGAATTGTCGGAAGCAAGGTCTGGTTTTATCTTCCTCTCCGTAGGAACTCAACTGCAAACATACGTTAACACATGCCACTGGGTCAATCAACGCCAGATGGTTAAAAAGGACCTTTCTCTACATGATCAGCACTTTCCTGCGTTGATAACATTAAATTTTTGGGAATTTTTTTACTGTTAATTTATAAAAAATCAAAGCAACCTGTTCTTTAAAACGGGGTGAAACAATAAGCCACGCTTATGATGCCTTATTCTTTCCCGGTAAGTTACAACACAAAATCAAAGGCAAAATAAATCTCCCTATTTTTTAACAAGAAACAATATTTTGAGGATATTAAAAATCAAACCAACGTTGCAACTTCCTCAACGCTGACAACAATCGTACCTCAAATGCCTCATCAATGATCAACAAAATTATGTAGCCAAACAAGAGTTTAATTGAAATTCAAAAGGCTAGATCGAGGCATTTTCCACGATTATAAATATAGATCGCCAATGACCCTTGAAACTTACGAGTTTATAGATAATGAAATACGAATGGTACTCACCATGCTGACACTATAAAGTATACGAAATATTCGCCTGGATGGTTGATGTTTTCAAGAACATGATTAGGTTGATCCAAAACATTGGCATTCACTCAGGACTTTCTCACAAATTGACCATTGTTTCATAAACAAAAAGCATCTGGGCACTAGTCAACTCCCATTGTTTTAATCTTTAACATGTGGATAATGAACAATCACCATGGCAACAAATGAACTCTAGATTTTTTTTTTTAACGTGTTTACTATTCTGTTCATTGAAACGGAATAATTATCCTATTTCATAAAAGGTCCGTTTTCGACACTGAGTGCAAAAACAAAACAAAAAGCAACAATGCACAAAAAGTACACTTGGGATCTGTTTACACAAGAAAAAGATTGCTCCTTTGAATCAACCTGAAGCTACATACATACCGTTGAATAGAACAATTTCGTTCTTATGCTTGTCCCGTCAGATAGTTTGATTGTATACATATCCCTTCTTGTCTTAATGGGCTGCACAAATTTGGGCTCCTTTACTAATACTTAATGTAATTATAATCGACTTATCTTTCAGATTCTTTCAACATTATATTCGCGAATATCTTTGTGCTTTATCACTTTGGCTCAAAACAAGTCAATTTCACTACTGAGCGAGCAACAAGAGTCCGCTCAGGACGTCATGGTGAACGAATTACAAATTAAATTATATTATGATAATGAAAACCTGTCCGTGCCGGAATAGTAGAATAATGGGGATTGTCTATATTATTAAGCAGAACAGCAAGATCGCTAGCTTTTTATGTGTCAAACCAATACCAGCCTTTTCATTATTGTTAATATCTGTTTGATGTATTCTACAAACGAGGTTAAAATATTTTTATTTTCAGCTTGAGAAAGGTGCACGTGACCTATTATTACTATTCATATTATTAGTGAAACGATCAAGAAAGAAAGTCGTAGCATTGAGAACTGCACCATATTTAACATTTTGAAGAAAAATGCAACTCACAATAATACAGGGGTACTTGTTGACATTTTGAGGTTCAAAGGTCAGAGAAAAAAATGAGAGATGATTCTGTAAAAAGAAGGGGAACTCAAACTAACAATCGTACAATTGCATTTTTTATTGTAACTAAAAATTATATCACAAAACAAGCTACTGGTTTTCTCCTATCACTACAAACAACAATTTTACCACCGGGGCCAACGCTGCCATGTAAACCATGATACTCCATCATGGTGATTTGGAGTAGTCACGCAAATAGTGGTTTGATTGGTTATCCTCTAACAAATTGATCCAGCAAAATATTAATCAGTACATGTGATTAGCTTCCAAACATCAAATTTTTGGAGATATATCAAGATCCAATAAATATGGTCAGGTAGATATAAAGGGCGGGTACTAAAATCGGAAAGTAAGCAAACAACTGGATGGCTGTTTTTGGCAAGTTGTTCCGAAAATTGTATATTCTGAATGTTGTTAGCACTTTAAGAAAAATAATTGTAGTATCTAAAGTTTCCCAAAATAATGGAAAATGTCTGAACGAAAAGATTGCACTTGGTAGGGCATAATATCAATCACCCAGAAGACAGGTTATCCAACTATTTTGGGGATCCTAGAGAGGAAAGGGAAAAAGGAAGAGAAAAGTATCCAAGGTCAAAATCAAGAGCACATATTTGCTTAGGACGAAGAGAAGAAATATGACAAAGAACAGTGAAATGTCATTGTAAGCAGGGGCAAATTATGACCCTAATCAGATAAGTCATTTAATATTGTTTGATGTTCTAGTTTTCTTTGTTGTCTGATCAGTTTTGATTAGGACGGTCCTTAGGATAATAACCTTCAATTAACATATTTTCCGTTGTATAAGCCGACTAAGGATATACCGTGAAGAGAATTTTTACAGCAAAAATGTGTTTTATTCCATAATCGATGCCAACTTTTAAAGCATAAAACTTTCTTCTAAAGTGAAAGACCATGGAGAGAAATTCAGCAAATCAGCATTTAGTATCACATTGATCATTTATGAGTTATTCTACAATGTAATGTCTGGACAATAATGATGTTTGGGTGTGAAACTTAACATGAGTCACAGCACATGCAGTTATTCCCACTTTAATTAGGGGCTAATCGTACGATGCTAAGGATATGATCGACAAAAAAGATTTACAATCAAAAAGTAATCAATAGAATTTCACCTACAAAATCTCTCTTCAGAATTATACAGAAAAAGAAACTCCACACTTTGACAGCATCGTCCAACAAGGCACTCTGAGTCGCAGGTTACTAGAGGAAAATTTGGATGGCAGAAGAGAAAAAGAAAGGCCCCGAATTACATAAGACATACATGGTCAGCAAAAATGAGACAATTAATCAGACTGAAATATTCCTCAGTAGTTAAAAGGACACTTCACTGCGGAGACTGTAGGGATGTATCCCATGGAGACTGTGCTTCCATAGCATACATCCCTCGGATAAAGGAAGAAACTATTGAATTACTGACTAGTAGCGAAATTCAAGCAGTTTTCTTCTGGAGGGCTGAGCTTAAAAAGGAGAGGTTTCCATGGTAGAGAACATAGAGGATTGTCTTTTATTGTCAGAACATGATTCATGATTAGAGATAAAGGGATGTCTCGCTTTTGGTTGCTGCAACGCAATATGTCGCCTTTGGAGTAGCCGCAGATGCTGATTTTAAAATGTTGATAAAAGGAGAAAACTTTAGAAATCAACAAAGGGAAATCACAAAACCAAGTTTAAAGAGTAAAGTTGCATTTGTAACAAGCAAATAAAAAAGTGGGGTCTTCTATCGTCATTTGTAATTTCAAAACCACTTAAGTCCTCATTTTCACTTCCCATGCTTAGAATGTTTTGACCACAAATAAGTTCTTGATTTTGCATTCTAATAAAGTACTTTGAAGTGCTTTCCAAGGCTTAATATCGTGTACTCGGTACATGAGAGGACCTAGGTTTTTGTAACAATATTATTGTCTTAACAAACTCGGCTAAAATGTCGGGAAATAGCAAACACTTTAACAGTGACAACAGAAAGGCTTTTTGTACTACATTTTAACTATTTTTGCCTGTAGTCTTATCTTCTTATTTGAGAAATCTAAATGCTGCATATTTGGAAATTAATCATTAGTAACTCTATCAACTACCTATGTCAATAACCAAAAATGAGCCTACGTTTTTGTATACGAGCAAGTTATAAGAGTGGTTGCCTGAGATAACAATAGTAAGCCTTCTTTGTGGTATTCACTGTATAAAGAGGTACTGGTAGAACTTTTGTCATGACCAATTTGCCCCTTTTCCAACACAAAACGGAATGTATCGTTACCTGTACCGTAGTTAAGCTGTGTACATGTGTCTATTTAAAGACAGATTTCTTACGAATAACTGTATATTTTGGTATAAAATTTGGGTATCGAGACATATAATTCCCGGCAGGTGACCTAAAGGAGCTGGAATATTTTTCATTTGTGCAGTTACACTCACCTTGTGCCATTGACAACAACGCCACTGTGCACGCGCAACTACCTGTATATTTTAACGGAGTGATAAAATCAATAGCTTCTCATCCAAAATATTTCCAGTTCGCACTTCAGGCACGTGTACTTGGAAGTCCAGCTCTAAATTTGCTTCTCCGATAAAAGTGGCATATTACTGATTTTTTTTCTTGTTTTCGGGGATGAAATAGAGGGAAGAAGCCAATAAATAAAAATATTTTCATAACGTACAATGACAAAAAATTAAACAAGGAAAGTAACCTTCTGCGCAGAAATAGCTTAGAATGAAATTAGTAAAAACAAATCATATCCAAATTCTTCTTAAGAGTTGGAGAGGTTATATTATGTATTAAGAAAAGCGCAAGCATATTTTTATCAACACTAAAAAAAAACATTTTTACTAAAAATGTCAGATATCGTTTAATTGTCCTATGTCAGTATGCAAGTGCAAGGTGTATGTTATTTGTAGCTCACGCACACAAGCCATGCTACATACACATACACACAGAGAGACACACGCACACACAACCTCTATGCACTTCTTTACCCAAGAACATTTTCCCAAGTTTTAACCTCATTGGACGATTTCATTTCAGGGCCCACTTACTTTTTTAAAAGTATATACATATACATTGTCAGAAACCTAAAGAAATGCTCGTGGGGTTTGAACTATAATGACGTGCGCAAACATCTCTTCTTCTTCTCCTTTCAGCCTTTTCCAAAGAGCCAAGTTGGGTCGGCCGCTCGACTCAGTCTCCTCCACTTTCTTCTGTCCTTCGTGCTTCTATCCGTCAATCAGCGCATCTTCTGTCTTCTCCTGCTCCTCTTGTCTTCTACCTCACTAAAGGAAGCTGCCTTGACCATTGCTTCTTCTTCCATTCTTATAACATGTACAAACCACCTCAGTCGAACATCTGACCCCCAATCATTCAGTTGACCAAACATATAGCCCTGACACTTACAAGTGTTGGTTAAAAATCGGTCACCAGTATCGGCAAGTTTCTTTTTTTTTTCTTTATACAATTTACTTATATATAATAAAGTTTGAGTACGTAAGAAACAAAGTTTTATAATGAGAATATATAAGGGAAGGTCAAAGGTGCAGAAATAAAGAGAAACCATCATACGAAATACAACAAAAAACAACCTTAACGTGATGGGTACAACAATAAGATTGTTTACATATATTAAAAACATTGTTTCTGAAGAGGTTAATTATCCGACTATCAATATTAACATATACATAGTAAAAAAAGAGTAACATTAAGGTTGCACACAGCTACAAGACACATAACATAGAAATAAAGTTTTAGCAAGTATACCAAAAACGGAAGCAGAGGTTTATTTTTATTGTTAGCTTAACCAACATGGGAACCTTTCCTAATAGTTAGGTATGACAATAGTTTAAGCCATTCCTACACTTCCCATTGACGAAGATTCTTGTCTAAAATAAAACCAAGATGAGTCAGTTTAGTCGGCTGATTTATGGCAAGTGAGCAGCTTTTGTCATTTTTTGCTCCTATACAAAGAGTTTTTATCCCCTGCTAAACGAAATTGCCTTGGTTTTGTCAAGGATGAAAAATTAGGTAATACAAACATTATCAAAAGGCGGTTAAATAAGGGCATTGCAGAGAAATTGACTTCCAAGGGTTTGTTGTAACCTTTTTTATCTGCGAATCACAGTGTAACATTAGTTTCAGACAGTTTTACAGTAACTATTCACTATGATTTTTAATCTTAATAAATGTTAATGACATGTGAACAATTCTTATCGATTTTGAGGGAATTTTTATCTCGTGCTAAACAGGATTGACTTCATTTTGTTTTCCCAACAGAGTTTATTGCATTTATTATCAATAAGGCGATCACAGTTCGATAAAATCGCTGTAAAGCTATTAATTGCCTTAGACCCACCTATATGTGAAAACTAAACAAGTATCATCAGCTAAAAGTAGTAGTGGACCCCACATCTTGTGTTGTATTATGTATCTGCAAATAAAGAAACGGTTAAGGCCCTAAAAGAGAGCATTGCCTTAGGAGAACTTGTCTTCATACCTCCAGAACGTAATTTTGACCTACAGGTGGTACAAGTGGTGGTACGGAAGACATAACATACTCAATGATTAAAAGTAATGTTCTATCTACTTCTTAGTTGCTTCTGTGGATGTGTAAGATTTTTTATTTGCCTTTAGTAAAGTTTCAAATAAGGTCACTCAAAGTTTCAGTATTTCAAGATCAAACTTAGGTTTTCCTATATATTCAAGCCAAATGTTAATAAATTGTTCTGCTATTTTGGTAGAATACTGTCTAACACTAGTTGCAATCTGCATAGTGTGGCATATACTGGATAGGTAATTAGAGAATGCATTTCTGCGGAGATTGTTACTTATTTATAAGTCCAAACACCACGTTGTTCCCAAACTAAGTCTATTTTGCTCACAAACGTTAGACGAATATTATATGGGATCACAATCATTCATTCAGTATTGAGCAGGATTAAATCAAAATACAGAAATTAAATCATAATCTTCTTTTTACTGAATCGCTCAAACAGGGTTTACGGTCACTGGTAAATTTAGAGCCACAGGAAATGAGGGCATGGATAAGGCAGTAGGGTAAGTAAACGATCTAGCTGCAAGATACCTGTTACTTTGCATCTTAAACCGATTAAGACCATAGTCACCAGGGACTCAAAAGAACTGAAGAAAATTCCAGAGAATAGCAGTCAGGGGAAAGAAATTCATGACCCAAGTGGTATTTTTGTGCTTATAAACTTCAACGGAGAAGAATACAATATGAATATAAAATGTAGTTTGGTAAAAATTTGAGATTAAAATTTTATTCAGTTTAGTGCCATCCTGAAGAATAATTTAAAGAGCTCGAAATAAGCAAATTGGGAGTGATTTTCTTTTAAATTTTCAGGTCGCAAAAGAGATGAGTTTTTTAACAGCGGAAGGTTCTAGTTACCCATGCCGTCGAATTGTGTTCTTGACTAGTTTTAAAATTAAGTGTCGCATGGCATTCTCCTTTTGAGTTCTTTCTGGCGTTTTTTTTCAAAAATTTTCAAAAATCTTTTATCTTCTCTACTGAATTTTACCGATCACCGGCCGTTATTTTGATCCCTAAATTAAGATAAGAAATACCTTATCAGGTATCTCTTCATTTTTGTCATATGAAGTAACAACGCATGACGTACGTTGGTTTGTTGTCTTATTTTTTAAGAAATATTTAAGATCTTAGGCCAGTGGTCTACCAAACGTATCTTTCATGAGGACGTAAATGCCGATGAAGAAACTACCACATTCGTACAAAATGCATCTCGTATATAACATACAATATATAATATATAATATATAATATATAATATATAATATATAATATATAATATATAATATATAATATATAATATATAATATATAATATATAATATATAATATATAATATATAATATATAATATATCATATATTATATATTGTATGTTATATATGAAATAGTGTGAAGCGGCCCTTAGTCAACCACTAAAATTAGATTAGCTGGAGGTAACTAACTGATTGTAGTGCAGCATCTGTCATCAAAACATTCAGTACATAAAAAGAATAGGTTGGTATGGTCAAGAAAAAAAGACAATTTCCGTTCTGGCAAAAATATTTAGATCACATAAAAAATAGCAAAGTTTCACTTTAATTTTTCTATATTTTTCTAAAATTTACTACATGATATTAACCTTTCTTTTCAAAATCTATCAATTAAAAGGCTGATGGATTTAGTGTTTTTCTTCATGACGTTCATTATTCTTTTTTTATTTTTGGGGGTATTGTTTTAACGTCATTTTCCCCCAGTAACTGGGGCTCAGACAATGCCCTTCACAGGGACTTGGATTTTCTGTGAGGAATTTCTTGGGTGGATGCCCTTCCTGGCCCCAATCAATGGCTTTTTCTTTTGTGAATTTCTTATGTCGGCCGCTCGGGGAATCGAAACCGGAATTCTTGATTACGATCCATCTGCACCGACCATTAAGCCACGGCTCCCCCATTTATAATAGGTTAAGGATATTAATCAAGTTGTAATTAGAGTTGTACTAATCACTTAACAAATGATTTCTGTATATTATATATTGGATTTACAAATGAATTAAATTCCATTGGTTCTATATGTTGCAGATAAAATTCTGATGATGCCTGTAAAGTCGAAAATATTCACAAAATAATTGGACGGTTCCAAGAGGATCC
>RDPX01000294.1:1191506-1202928 GCA_003991215.1 Morbakka virulenta | reverse complement strand
TATTAGTAGTAGTAGTAGTAATAGTAGTAATAGTAGTAATAGTAGTAATAGTAGTAATAGTAGTAGTAGTAGTAGTAGTAGTAGTAGTAATAGTAGTAGTAGTAGTAGTAGTAGTAGTAGTATTACTATTATTGTGGTGGTGGTTGTTGTTTAATGTCCTCTCGGCATTGATGTTGCCTGTTGACTGCTGGTTAAATACTGGTTGGCAGACCAAGTCCCTTGGCTTTGGATATCAAGTACTTTTCTTAGTATCTTTGCAGTTCCTAACTGACAAGCTTTCAGTAAAAGTTCTGTACTGCATTCTATTTCATTTTCCTTCAATCAGCTTCCAAAGTTTTTTCCAATCGTACCCAGAGCACAAATAATTATTGGTACTATCTTGACTTCTCTTACATGCCATATCCGCTTGATCACTCTCTTTAAGTCTTGAAAAATCTCAAATTTTTCCTTTCCTTTTCTTTCAATCCTGATATTGAAAGGGCAGGATACGTCAATCAGCGAACAAGATAGATTCTTTTGATTCAAAAACAATGTCTGGTCGGTAATGCTCCAGTTGATGATCTATCTGTACGGGTAAATCCTGCAATAAACCTTAGTCTTCTTACAATCACAATTTCTTCTTTATGATTGTACCATCAATCTCCATGGTCTAATCCTAATTTTGGACATAACGTCCTTTGGACCATTTAAGCTCTCTTGTCATGTCTTAAGCCTTTATATTGTATTGGCGTTAGATGTTGATGTGTGCAATCGTTTCAGCTTCTTTTCCACGTAGTCTACATCCTTTTGATATATTTCCTTTGTAAATGGTGTTCTTTACAGAATTTGTTCCCACTACGTATCACCATCATCATCATCCTCATCATCACCATCATCATCATTATTATTATTACTATTATTGAAGTTGTTATATGATTAGATATCTGGTAAGCAACCGCTAATTGGAATGAAAGATTAAAACCATTATTATCCCATGCCAACCAAAGTGAAAGGCATCGCTGACAGGTTGTTGGCGTTCAGAGTGAAGGGAATCACAAAGGAACAAAAATTGGCTGGCGTTATCAGATTCCATGAATGTGCAAGGTATGGAACCATCCATTTATTACGTTCGCATGAAATTGGCCATTTTTCGACCCCCTCCCCCTTGTTCGTGCTTGTTGGCAGGCAAGTACCCCCCCTTGGGAAAGTACGTTATGTTTTTTTGACTGTCGTTGGTAGTTGCCATTTCGATAAATAATTTAAAAATTATGTCATTGATTCTTCTTTTATAGAAGCTCACGTGATTAAATTCGAAAAGTAAAAAATTGACGTCAGACTATTATTGTGAGAAATGAGAGCAATTATAAATAAATACAAGCCGAATACAAACGGAATTATATATATATAATAAATGTGTAAAAACAGATAAGAATAATTACACCTGCATACCTGTCTTTCGCTGTCACTACTTTGTGAAAACTGTAAGCAAATTTTTTTTATTGCGAACGTTCTCACCCGGTGAGCCCCACCCCCTGTTCGCTTTTGTTCACTTTTTAGGATATCCCCTCCCACCTTCAGTGCGAAAGTAATAAATGGATTACCCCTATTTTCACTTCTTGAATGATTGTTTTATGTCATTATGACCGCAAAATTTAATGGTGACTGGAGTGACTGGGGGCAATTTTCAGCTATTCTTTGACGATTTTAGAATAGAATAGTACTTTTTGGAATATTCTTTGTAAAATGGAATTAGGGTTAAATACGCTCCCAGCCTTGGAAATACCAAAACATACTTTGTTATGAAAATAATAATCTGGGGAATATTTTGAGATCTTGTTCTGACTTTTAACTCAGATGTTACAAATAGGAAATGTTTGAAGGTTTACTATTTTGATAATACAGACTTAAGATAATTGCATGTCAGGATTTAGAAAAAAAAGTGAAATTCAAAACATTGAATCGAACAATTAAATCAAAGAGACAAGATAAGTATGAATAAGTAATAAGACAAGATAAGTATGAATGAAACATTTTTTGTTGATTAAGTGGTTGGTTTGGCTAATCGTAAGCTAACTGTTTGTATTCTAAAGAGTCAATCCTACGAAAGAATACAGAAATCTGGTTTGCTTTCAACAGAATAAAAATGAGAAGTAGGTACAACAAAACTTAGATTATTGGGATGAATGTGCAGAGGGAATATTCCAGTTCAGGAGAGAATAGGATTGATAAAAAAGTGAAAGCTTCAACTCAAGAAAAAAAACCATTAACAATATCCCAAGAATTCAAATACTAAAGATTTTGAAGGCTGAAATATAATTGTTAAAGTGTCGAATTTGGGATGAGGCTAATACTTAACAGGAGCAAAACAGTTATGTGATTTTAGGACATTCAAAAATATTTTTGTCAATAACAAACAACAAACGTTGGTTATTTGTACCTTTTTCAACCTTTTTCAACATATTTAAGGTCTTTAAAAGTTTAATATATTTGGAGACCGAAATTGTTCTTAATATTTCTGGTGTATATGGCCAAGAAATTCCTCACTGCCAAATCAAAGTCCCTCTGAAGGGCACCATCTGAGCCCCGATTGCTGGGGGAAAATGACGTTAAAACTAAAAATATATATATATATCTGGTGTACTAAAAACGTTGGTCTTCATATTTGGTGGTCTAAAAAATGTCTTGTCATGATCCTCCCCGTCATAAAATTCAATGTTACCCCTCTGGGCACAACAACAGTTGTGCTCCTGGTTTCGGTAAAAACGGAAATAAACTCAAGCTTATCGTAAACCCTTAACAACAAAACCTGTTATGCATGTTTTGAAAATTGTTATTTAAACCAACAAAATAACTGTTTTATATCATGTCTGTCACATTTTTAGGCTATCAATGAAAACAAGTCATCTCGTTACAAACTGTACATAGGCGATAGATATACTGTAGTTCAAAACTATTATGAATGACAGCCATACCATAAACTATATCATTGTTCATCCTTTCTACTTATCTTTTAGGTATTACATGAGAAGGTTAAGCATCTGTGTTTTTTAAATGAACCTGTTAGGATATATTTTCATAGCTTCGTCCATTCAGTCGAGAAACTAAGATAAGCTCAAGAGAAATCGAAATTTCCTCAGAGTAGGTTCATGGAATCTTATATTTTGAGGTATTTGAATCGATTAGTGATCAAACGTTTCTTGTCTCTTAAGTGAGTACTGATAAGTCCCAAAGTTTTTTCATGGCAACCGTTTATCACATAGATTACACCAGCGCTTTAAAGAAGCAACTGTTTGAAGGCTCACTATTTCTTAACTGTGCTACCACAGATGCTACTTATTGCCATCTTAATTGCATTTCATTTGGTGTAATATTAATAAAACAGACACAACAGTATAATGGATACAAATGTCAGACAGACTTCAAGATATGTGAAATGAACATTCGTCAAAATACCTTTTTTATAAAGTCCGACCTTCTCTTTTCCTTTCCTTTAGTGGTTCTTTTCATGGTTTCCATGAACAGGTGTATTAGAAGTCATGCAGAACGATAGTTATGTATTTATTCAACAATTACTAAAGACAAGAAGTATTCGTCAAATGAGAAACGAAAGCTTCGTGTCTCTCAAAACAACAAAGCTTACAACTTGCAATTCGAGACGAATTCCATTTCTTTCAAACAATAACACATGAAAATAAACTTATTTTGACCCTTGTAATAGGAGAATTGGGATGAATTGATAAATAATAGCCTTATGAATGTCAACTATTTTGATGAGTGAAACCCCAGGGGCAAATACAAGGGTTTTTATATCATGTATAGTTCGGGTCTGAAATTTAGGACGAAAAATTTTTGGCTCTAACATTTTGGGGACTGAAAAATATTTTGAGTATAAAATTGACAGCAAGCATTTTTAGTGCTTAACGTAATTATGTCAGGTTTTTTGAGAGAGAAAAAACGTCTCCGTGTACTGTTGTCAATGGGGAGGAACGAAAGTCGATAGTCTGGGGCTTTTCGAAATTGGTCAATATCTTGGGATCTTTGAAAATTTGGTCATCATATCCGGCGTCTTTGAAAACTTCGCTTAACAGATTTGGGGCCTGAAAAATGTCCTGACATAATAATCCCCGTCATAAATGCCGACAAGCTCCCGGGAGTGAAACGGACGTTGACCTACTGAGCCCCTCCCCCCGCTATAAGTTAAAATAAATTGGTATGTCACTAGCACTAAGGATCAGTCACTGTACCAACAAACCAAATTAAAAGTGACATTTTTTTTCAAAAAGCATTATATCCAGCTGATTTCCACGGAAACTCTGTTTGGCGTCATCTCCAAATGCCTAGCATAAACTATTTTCCAGTTGCTACGAAATAATACGTCAAAACCCCATATTAAGAAGCAAAAGAGCATTATTTTTGCATATTTTGTAAGTAAAATATATTTCCTAAGATTATCAGACCTATCATTTTCCACAATTTCACGTCATTTACAAATAAAAACCTGGCTAGACTCTCCAAGGAAATAAAAATGAAATATATCAATAAGAAGTGAATTAATCGAATCAAAAGCTCTTACTAACTCAACTAAAGGTGTGTATTAACCACCAGTCGAAAATTTGAAACTGTCAAAATATTGGTCCTGAGGATTAATGTTCTTCAGTACTGTGTGCTTTTCAGTCAAAGGCTCTAAATGTGTGATACAAAAACTGGAGGACCCAAAAAATACAGTGAAAATTTGGCAGACTGAGAAAAAGAGTGAAAATTTCACGAAACCTTAAAAATATAGCTGAAACATTTGCCAACCCCAAAAATAGGATTTGGCCAAATTTAACCCCCCAGAAATAGAACGATTATCCCTGTCTAACTTCGGACATGTACCCACTCCCCTTCTGGTAAAACGGAGTTCTTAACCTTCTCTTATCCACATTTTTTTGCCATACTTCAGCCTCAATGCCTTATGTAAACCAATATTAAAGAAACTGAAAAGTTTTCCAAGTATACTCCAACAGAGTTTATAGAATTCCTTCTTGTCCTGGTTTGGAGGGATGTTCCAAAGTTAAGGTGGACTTATCAGCTTCCAAGTAAGTCATCCGAGAGAAAAAGAAAAAGCATATGGGAACCAATAGAAGGAATTCATTAAGATGTGAGTAAACCATGGCAGTATTGCATCCTTAAAACTTGACGTGACTTAAAACAGGGGGAACAAAGCGCCCTTACCCATAGAGAAATGCCACCACTGACACAGGAAACAAGTTTCTCCAACAATGTGAATGACGTAAGAGAGCTGGGGATGTTAGGTGTGGCAAAACTAGGATGAGGAGGAATCTCTGTGAAGGTGACACAGGTGTTCGTTGATGAGTTTTCCGTGAAGTGATTTTGTTTAGGGGAATTTGTAAGTTACTCACCTAGTATTTTGTCCTGAGAATTTATAACGGATATTTATTGCTTCAGGACCTGTATTGGTTCAAATTAGCATCATTCCATTATGGCACAATGTGGCGCTACAAACGGGTGCTGCGCAGTAGATAAAAATAAAAACGCTCCAATCCTTGGCTCACTATCCAGAAGCAAAAACTTGTCTTTGTTGGAGATTTTTCACGGCGAAAGAACTTCGGGAAAGGTCTCCCGTTTGGACTCCAAATAGGAGATATTCTCCAAAGTCCTATGGCCGTGAAATATCTCGTATCATATATAATTGGAGCTATAGGTGGAAGAGAAAGAGAGGTACATTGAAGGCACATTTCTCTAACAATGAGAAGAACATAACAGGGCTGAACATAGTCGACGTGATAAGACATACAGAATGATGGAACACATATCCAGTTGAAACTAAGCTAAGTACATGTGCACAGATACCATTATGCTCGACAGTATGTATGAAGGTATTCAACTTAACTGAAAGAAATTTCAAATGGTGATTAAAAAAATCGTTTGAAACAAGGGTCCGTCTTCAGTGTGGTGTGATGGAAGATGCGTGCAGGTTTTATTCAAAAAAAGAATTTAAAAGATTTTTTTTAAAAAACAACTTTTTTCCAAATTTCAAAATTGTAACAATTTTCAAAAAGACACAAAATGTAGGAACTTAAAGAAATTTTCTTTCCAGACATGAAAAAAAACCCCCCAAAACCCCATGCCGTCATTAATTGTGTCTGGGATAACTAGCGTATGTCAATAAAATATTCAAAATTTTACAATAATTTAAAATTTTAATTGAAGGGGGTTTTGTTGCACATTGCAAAAAATGGACTTTGTTGGGGGAAAAGAAAGAAAAAATAACTTACCGCACCGAAAATTGAACTTGGGCAGCCCAAATGCAAAAACTAGAAATCCAACAACTTAGACAGGCAGATCAGACTTACCAAGTCTCTTTCTTTTAGTGCCAAAACAATGTCAGATCACCAAATCACAACAGCAACACAAACAACACAAACAACAATAATAACAAAGGAAAGACAAGAACAACAACAATGACCTTTGAATTATCCTGTCTATTGCTTAACTGATAAAAAATTTCTATCAATTTATCTTTTTTCTAATGTGTTTCTTACGCTACTACGTGTTTACAGAATGGAAAATCGTTTGTTTTCAAGATGATCTTGGGTTCAGTAAGCTAACGCTTGAATTGGAAACAGGATTATAACACCAAAATATTCAGGAAAAAAATTGCAAAATATTACAGGCAACTTAAATTCCAAAAATTGTATTCATTTTTATTTTATTGTTACCGATATTCTTAAAGTCACTTTTCATTATTATTTATTCAAATGATTGTGATTAATTTCATTTTAACTTTTACTCCCTCAAATTATATATATATATATATATATATATATATATATATATATATATATATATATAGTTTCTACAGGACTTCCAAGGTAACAGATTCTGTATAAAGATTTGTTTAAAATAATAATAATAATAATAATAATAATAATAACAACAACAATAATAATAATAATAATGCAATGAAGGGCATTTGTCTTCAATGGTGTGAAGAGAGAGTGGCAGAGTAAATACCTATCGGTACTTGGTGCAAAAAGGGTTTTGGTTCCATTTCATTCGTAGCTATTTTTCCCTTTTACACCTCCCCCCCCCCCCAAATTCAGACTGCACAAAAGAAATATGATCTTTTCTGTCATTTTCATTGAAAAACGATATGGAGAACAGAAGGCATCACATGAAATTTAACACAGCATCTGATGAAAAGACATCGCTTGAACTTTTAAGTGGTTTCACTTTAAATACAAAACGTATCGTAACGTAACTACGGGTATCCTATTTAATCTTGATTGCGTTAATTAAAAAAAACAACTACAAAATCAATGCTTTTTACGACACAGAATAGCTTTTACTGTTCTTAGAAGGCCAGACCTCCAGCTGTCAGAAGTCAAATCAGAATCCTGTTACAGGTTCCACAAAGAGTAAGGGAAAATTATCTTCAAGGGAGATATAGAGCATCCGAGTTTTCATTAAGAAAAAATAACATAATTACAAACTAATTAACCTGGTCTTTTCAAATAAGAATTAGAGTACTGTTAAAGAAAGATCATCAGCGTAAAATATAAAAAAAGGTCGTGGTCAAACTATAAGATATTAACCATCACGAAGAGTATATCCAAATTCTTTTTATTGGAAATAGGATTATGGTAAAGTAAGTTTCAAAGTTTATCTACTTCAACTATATTTCAGTAAACTGAGAATTTAAAAAGATACTGGATCAAGAAATGGACTCTCTGCAGAAGTTGGGCTAATGACCTCCTTTTCGTACCGCGTCGTCTGCTGCCTCGAACACAGCTCTCTTTTGTGGCTGTAATCTGTTGTTGTTGTTCTCAGCAAATACTCAAAGTCCTGCACAACTTCTTTCATCCATGAGCTGACAGTGTTAAAAACGTAATAGCACACAGACAAAAACACTTCATAGGTCTTGTACCTCCAACTAAGATAGCAGTGCATTAAATACTAAAGGTATAACCTCGTTGCACGTTGCTTAATCATAATAATGTTTTCAAGCTAATAAGCTGTCGACAACCAGCTGTTTTGTACACAATTATACGATAGATATATTTATAAATACCTTATACGTGCCATAACTTATGGTACAGAATAAGCAAAATTAAAGTAGATGTCATAATATCTCGTACAATATGCAGCGGTATGATACATACCAAGAGACTGCAAAATGCATTTGTGGGGTAATGTCTTGCAATGCACAGCATCAAGTTGCATATTAAGGGTCCAAATACAAGCAAATGAAAACACTGAAATTTTCTACAGTATTGCGAGATTTTATAGTGACTATTTCTTCAATACCGAATATTTGAAATATTGCAAGTTTTTACATATATAAGAGGCTTTCGCTATCTCGAAATGAATATATAACAAGAGGGCTTTTGTAAGATTTCACATTTGTTTTTCCTATAATATCTTTTCTAAAACAAAATTTTTTGTTTCTTTGCTATACTGCAAGCGCTGTTATGCTAAATAGTGACCACTCCATTAAAATATTTTCGTTCTCAGGTATTGAGTAATTATTTACCTTTGGTTTTTAAACTTCGAAAAGCACCCTAAAAAAGATAAATATCAGCATCACTTGTAACTTGACATTGTGTTGTATTCTATTGACTTTTTTTTGTTCATGCTTTAAACTGTTTCTAAAATTTAGCACTGGTTACAAATCTTATACCAGATGAGAAAAATGTGATCTTGTGTTTTGCCTCTAATCAAATCTGACTACATTGAATTTCTATCTTGGTACTAAGGATGATTTTTACTTTTTTAAATGGTCAAAACCAAAGAGGAAGACAAAATGCCACGAAGTGTAAGGAACTGTGAAGAAATGGCAGGGGAAAAAGAAAGAAAAACATAAAAAAGGAAGGTTACGCCAAGAAATAAGAGTTAACCTTATATTTAAAAACAATTAAGTCATATGATACAGGAAACCACTCAGAATCCAAAGAGTTCCACAATCTTGCAGTCCGAGGAAAAAAACTACAACCACAGAAAAATCTATTACAGGGACAACAACTGTATGAGGATGTAGAGTCTGAGAGAATGGAATGACACGAAATGCCACAAACTGGGATGGTACAAACGAGGAAAATCAGAGCAGGTCCCATGATATTGCCTGTGGAAAAGATTAAGTCACAATTCGCCAAAGAGACAGAGGCTGAAGAGTAGCACCAAGATTTGGACCTATCAAGTTACAAACAAGTCTGTTACTACATTTCTTGGAATAACATAGTTACAAACAACAAGATAGGTGGAAAATGAGATCACATGACAACGACCATCATACACTGCAGACCTTCACTATTCAATCAGTGGTTTTCAAACAAACATTCACAAGAAGGTCAATTTATAAGATTGGTACTGAAGAAACGAATAGAAGCAGTGGAAATGTGGTTCCTGAGAAGAATTTTAAGAAAATCTTGGACTGACAAAGTGAGTAATGAAGTGGCATTAGAGAGAGCAGGAATGAAAAGAAAGTCGATGAAGGTAATTGGAAAAAGACAACTGCAGTTTTGGGGTCATGTAATGAGATGTGAAGGAATACAAAACATGGTGTTAACAGGGAAGATTGAAGGAAAGAAAAATAAAGAAAGACAGAGACTGAAATGCATTACCAGCTTGAACAAGGATCTCCAATTCAAGAGGAGTGACTGTGAAATTTTAGCACTGTCAAAAGAAAGAAAGAGATGGAAGACCATGATCTACAACGTCCTGAAAGGATAAGGAACTCAGAAGAAAAGAAGGTACTGAATCAGAAAACAGCTAAAACTGAAGAACAACAACATATATCGATACATACCTAAAAGATTAGACGTTTTCTACCATATTTCGTGGGGGCTTACTCTCCCCCCTCCCACCACCACCACTAAAAAAATAATAAAACAAAATGAACCATATAGAAAATTAAAAAGTGGTTATACTAAACACTTTTCTTGCAACCAACTCATATTAGAGATAAGAACTTTCATTTTAAAGTACTCAAATGGCCTTTAAAACATTTCTAGAGCTTTAAACGTATTTTTTAAAAAGTGTCCACTTACTTTGGTGCCATTTGGTGGTGGTTACTTTGGTGTTGAGCTTTTCCCCTTTTATTTATGGCCACTAAATTATTCCTGTTTGTTTATTTACTGTTTGTTTAATCTTGGATCTCTGGTGAAAATGATCCTGCACATGATTAGGAGTAAGACTCTTCACTTTTAAATCTTCACTTTCCACTTCCAATCAACTATTACGAGGTCTATCATGTTCACCTGTACCAACCACACATGCTATTTCAAAAAGCAAAGTGTAATAAAACCAGCATCTTTTTAAAAGTCTAAACACTACCCGTAAGAACACTGAGCTTTAAATTATAAAATATTAAGAACAAATTAACTCAGAGAACTGAGATCACATTTTATAAGAAGACTAAGGGTATAGTATATGTCATAAAATAAGTGAAATAAAACTAACTTAGCTTGTGATATACGAGATAAGGTGAAGAAGACAAACAATACTACTTAAATGAGAATATAAATATACCAAGCCCTATGGCTGAAAAAAAACAAGAACAACGAGCTTGAAAAAAGTGATCTGATCCTTGTTACTTTGCAGGCTAAGACATGTAATTAATCTGACTACCGTGTTGTAAAATGATAAATATAGTGAGTTGATATTTAAGATCATGAATGAAGCGTACCTGCAATTAAACATACTCATTTTAGTTTTTTAAACTGTGATACAATTTACCACTGCTTGACAGCAGGGAAGTGTTTTATAATGATATATATAATATATATATAATATATATATAATATATATATAATATATATTATATATATATATAATTAGATGTACGAGTAAGAAAAACTCTAACTTTACAGTACTCAGAGTTTCATGTCTTTCGCAATCTTCAGCTGTATACAAATAACTTGTATGTGGTAGAGCACTGTTGCTGATGACATTTCATATTCAGTTGTTAATATAATATATATATATACATATAAATATTTGTGTAATATTGTGTATTCGTATCAAAAAGTGCTCAATGCATATAGCCTACTTTATTTGTTTATAAAAAGCATGTACAGTATTTGTAGCATTATTGCCTGATGATCGAAATATCGTGAAACTATTAGTTGCAATCACAGTTCTTATTTTTCGTGTTTTACCTTATCTTATATGTATGTGTATATATATATGTGTGTATGTGTGTGTATATATATGTGTGTATGTATGTGTATATATATGTGTGTGTATATGTATATATATACACATATATATATTTATATATACGTATTTACACATATATATATATATATATATATATATATATATGTGTGAATACTCAATCTGCAGACAGTACTGGATCGCCCTTTGTGGGCTCACCAGTGCAGCACAGAGCTTCTGAGACATAACTCTCTGGCCATATTGCCGGAGCAAACACAGCTTAAAG
>RDPX01000294.1:1177010-1190579 GCA_003991215.1 Morbakka virulenta | reverse complement strand
ATATAAATATTTGTGTAATATTGTGTATTCGTATCAAAAAGTGCTCAATGCATATAGCCTACTTTATTTGTTTATAAAAAGCATGTACAGTATTTGTAGCATTATTGCCTGATGATCGAAATATCGTGAAACTATTAGTTGCAATCACAGTTCTTATTTTTCGTGTTTTACCTTATCTTATATGTATGTGTATATATATATGTGTGTATGTGTGTGTATATATATGTGTGTATGTATGTGTATATATATGTGTGTGTATATGTATATATATACACATATATATATTTATATATACGTATTTACACATATATATATATATATATATATATATATATATGTGTAAATACTCAATCTGCAGACAGTACTGGATCGCCCTTTGTGGGCTCACCAGTGCAGCACAGAGCTTCTGAGACATAACTCTCTGGCCATATTGCCGGAGCAAACACAGCTTAAAGAGTTATTGTGGGATCCTGTCAGAGTGCTCAAACTACGCATGCGCAGTGAGCATTGCATTACGCTAACAACAGGTTCCCATCTCAGATAGAGTGCTCAGCCAAACTTTTGTAAGGGAGTGTAATATTCAATCTGCAGACAGTACTGTTTCGCCCTTCGCCCTATATATATATATATATATATATATATAAATATAAATATAATATAATATATTAATTTACAATACGCTGCTCATATTAATCCCATGGTAAATCCTACCCGGTAACAGGTCTTAATAAAACAACTGTAAATAGATAATCAACTTTCTGATTAGCAGTTTCAAAGGCTGCGTGTTTAATAAAATGGAGTCAGGAAAATCACAGCATCGCATTTAGGAATTAGGAAAACAATTTATTTATGAATATTTCTGACTGTGGGCATGGTGATGATATTGAATTAATTTAAGAGACCTGGTCAAAACAATGTTTTTCACGAAGGCGGTAAACTAAGAATGGCAATGAAATTCCTAAAGCGTTTAATTCACCCTTGATTGGGCTTACTTTTTTCGACAACAGATTATCAAATGACAGTCGGTGTACTGTGTGATTAACGCTCTGCTTTCTCTATATTCCGAGGATCTCTCCCATTTTATTTAGATTCATTTATAATATATGCTGTCAGTGTGTTCATTTTTTCTTCTTTGACAATGTAATATGCCGTTTGTTTGAATTATATTCCCAAATTGGTGATTTTTAACATGAGTTATTTAACTTCACGCAATCACGGGGTTCAAATATTTCAAATTTCGTGCTGTTTACAAGGCCTAATCTTGTCTCGGTCAAACTATCTTCTATTTTTATCTTAAAGGGTTGTTTTACTTGAAAGTGTTTGATGAATTGATTGCATGAATCCACAAAATTAGAAGAAACAGTGACTTTAAATATTTGAGTCAACGATTTGAAAGAAGACTGTAACATGTTATGCGTGCGTAATTTGGTCATGGGGGAATGAGGCGTTTGGAATAGAAAAAAACCCATTTTAAATTGCTCACTAATAATAACATAAGAAAGAAATGATAGCAGATGAACGAATATTGAATAACAGATAAAAGTCCATCAAAAATCATCAGCTCAAAATTTAATAATAAGATAAGTTTAGTTAATGATAATTAAGGAAAATAAAATTTTATGATCAAGTCGTGTTATTCTACTTTCAGTTCCAATATTTTATTAAAAAAAAATAAATATATATATATATATATATATATAGGTATGTCTCACAAGCTCTGTGCTGCACTGATGAGCCCACAAAGGGGGGGGGGACGAAACGGTACTCTCTGCAGACTGAGTACATATATATATATATATATGTGTGTGTGTGTGTGTGTGTGTGTGTGAGTGTTATCTGTGTTATCTTTCGCATTTTTTAACCAAAATAGCTCGATGCATGTAACAGAGCATTTTACAGAAGGTGAAAGAAAAAATACGAGTTATAATTGAAACCAATAGTTTCACGAAATTTCAATCATCGGGCATGATGATCAAAATATCGTGAAACTATTGATTGCAACTATAACTCGTATTTTCTCTTTCACCTTCTGTAAATATATATCGTCTTCGTTAGTAATACTAACGAGAACAAAAGTTGAAACGTTTTTTCTTTGAGTAGCTAGAAATAAGTTAAAAACGTTTTATGTTATAAAAGCTAACAAATGCCTACATATGTGTGTTGTGTGTGTGTGTGTGTGTGTGTGTGTGTGTGTGTACGTAGAGAAAAAACTTCAACTGTTAAAACGTTTAAACTTTCGCTTTCGTCAGCTAAGGCATTACTATCGAAGAGGAAAGAAGAAAGGTTTAATAATTAAAAGTTGTTTCTCTGAGAAGCTGTATATTAATTTCAAAATTTCTCTGCAATGAAATATATATATAATACTCTGCAAACAAATGCAATTTGTAATCATAACAAAATGAATATGAAACATTGCCAAAGCTTTGCATTGAACGGAAGGGAATTCAAACGTTAAAGTTTTTGGCGACTCTTTAACTACCCCACCCGTCTGGCTACCTATGCCTCTTCCTGGTGCTAAGTACCCTATTTTCAACTGTAAGCAAAAGTAACAAAAGTGAGGTCACTTTGGTAGCCCAAAGGTACCAATTGGTCCAACTGTTGCAATGGATGAAAACGAGAATGTGGAAATCCAGAAAGGTCCCTTTTAAACAACACTCTCTCTTGACACAACGTTGATTTCAAAGAGATCAATTTCAAACAACAATTCGTGGGGCAAGCTTAATTTCTAACAGTTTTCGTTCATATTTGCCAAATGTTGCAAAGTAGATATTCATCATTACAGGTACAAGTAGTAACAAGGCTACGGTAATTAGACGGTCCCCAACAGTGACGTCGACTCTCGGAACTAAAACGATACAATCAAATCAATGACATTTTTACAGTTTTTGGTTGGTATGAAACCATGGGCGAGTGTCAAACTCCACTAAATAAAAAGGTCATCGTGTTTCGCCTCTAAAAAACCTTTGAAGATACCCAGTGACATTCAGAGACTTAAAAGCTACATGTTATATCTAAATATGCTCAGATAAAAAGTCTCAAAAATAACCTATTGTATTTCAGCATTAAAAGCAGAAACGCAAATTAAAAGTACTCAAATCTGACACTTTTTAACAAAGCTAACAAAAATATATAAACAAGTTTTATCAAAATATGATTCAAATGCGTTGGGCCTTACAGGAAAGTGGGAAGTCATATCCTGAGATTTTCTCCTTTGAGGTCTGAGGGGTCATCATTCCTCCAGCCTATTGCGGTTGCTACACTTCTTAACTTTCTTTATAAAAAATACCTCTTTTTAACTATCTATAAAGTAGTTGGCATTGATGAAATGTTTGAAAACAAAAACACAATAAAGAGTTATTTGAAGACACTTGACCCTTGCCCACAGGGGTAATGAATATTTACAAACCAAAGACTGAATAAAAAGGGATAATAGAAATCCCAAGAGTTTCGCTGTTGAGTAGTTCGTTTTCAAAGGTTCGTGAGTTCGAGTTACACTGGGTTAACCAGACCTTTTGTGGTGACTCTCCACTTATCTTCAGTTTCTTAATTCTGCATATGTATATATAAGTATACAACCACAAGAAAAAGCAACTACAGTTTTGTTGTGACATTACGTATCTTGCATTCCATTTATCAGCAGCCAACTGACACACGCATAGACAAATACAGACACACACACAGATTCATAAACATCAAAATGCGAGTTGTAATTGTAAATAACAATTTCACGATACTTCGATAATCAGGTAATACATACATATTACCAGATGACCGAAAAACCGTGTAACTATTGGATGCAATTATAACTCGTAAATTTTAGTACTTTTTGTGTTTCAGCTTCTGCATAATGCTCTGTACGCATTGTGCAATAATTGTTATAAATACAACATTACACAGAAATATATATTACATATATTATGCATACAATACATATTATCCATATAATATGTTTTATATATCTATATATACTATACATTTAATTTGTGCGGAAAACAACGGACGTTAAAGGGATAAATGAATAATAATAATAATAATAATAATAATGATAATTTAATTTGAACGCAATTTTGCAGATTTAGTTGATGGGGGATGGGAAGTGCTAGATTTTTAAAATACACCTTAGAAGTTGTTCTTTTCTGAATGACAAAATTGGAGGGTTTACAAAGGGCAGTGTCAATTGAAGATAATAACTTATCATTATGTTGTATTGACGATGAAGAATACTTCCAAATTCTTTGAATTTATGGTGCATGTTAAGAGTAAATGGGATATGAGCTATCTTCTCGATATTTCGATTCAAAAAGCTAGTGATTGATACATGTTTGTCTAATCTAAACTATCCCCTGGCTAAAAAGTAGGAAATATACTTTTTTACAACAAAATTGGCAAGCAGAAAGAGAGGTATATATTCATTGTACACATATAAAATGGAAACGTGGCAACGATCGGAAAAAAATAAGAGCGTTTCGATGGTAAGGATTTCTTCTTAGATATTGATAGGCAGTTGTTAGTTTCGTGTAGAAGACTATGACAAAACTGTTATGCTCCCATCTGATTGCTTTGTTAAGAATCACAACTCTCTCACGAGATAAAAATGCAGAAAATTTAATCATTGATTTCATATGTTTGGAATATGAATTGCTTAAGTTTTAAAATGTTTATAGAAACATACAAGGGCGCTTACCATAAAAGTTTGCATATTCCCTAGGATATTATTTTCAAAAGAATCAATGAAGAGATAGGCGAAGCTAACAGTCATTGGTGTCTCATAGCAGTGGCTTTTGTTTGTCTAAAAATCTTTGACCAGATATATATAGTATTGTATTTAAGCACAACGACTATATACCTTTTCAAAAAGTTTCTTAGAGGTTAAGGCTTCGTTTTCAAAGACGTAAGGGAAACATCGACACCTGCACTATGATCAATATTTGGGTAAGAGACAGCATCCACAGAGACATTTTTTCTTAGGGACGTAGGAACTGGGGGGAAGAGGGGCCATGGGCCCCTCACTTTTTAGCAAAGTATGCAAAAGTGCCCTTTCCAAAACCAAAAGTGCCCTTTTTGCATAATCCTTTGCCCAAATTTTCAACATAAGATAAGACTCAGAACATGCCCAGAACGATATTTAAAATCAAGGCTTTCCATGAGGAGGATTATCAGCATTGTTTTCAAAACTTTGCATTATCTCTGGATCAGACTTTGTCATTGTCGATCATTTGTATTGAAAGAATAAACAGGAAATCATAATAGACACAAGTGTGATTCATACACGGAGGAAAAACAGTTTGATTTACGTTCATTTAAGAAACTTCTTCAAAAACTCCGAGCATCTCTGTTAGATAGTCATAATATCTGAGATGCGACAAAAATCAGAAAAGTAAAAGATCTTACACACAAATTGGAGGAGCTTTATGGGAGTGGCCATTGTGCCCCTTTGTTGACTCCCCCCTTTTATTTCGATGCTTCCTACGTCCCTGTTTATTGTTTAGAAAATTAGAAAATGGGTTGCGTCACGGATGTACAAAGACATGTTTCAGTGGTCTGTCGAAGAAAATAGTCTATAAATTTAAAACTACGCACGATGTAATTATGGTAGCCATTGCAGAGAGGAGGGTGGGGAAGGAAAACATAGTAACCTTTGTGTATTTTAAGGAGCCTATAAAACAAGGAGTGTCTGACCCTTGTCACATTTTGGTATGTTGCTTGTTATCAATAATGATTTCCAATTTTTCAAGACCAGTCTACTGTTTTCTATACATAATGTTGGGGTCTGACTTGGTTCTTCATCGATTAATTTATGTGTCAATATTTCTAAACAGGAAAATGTATGTATTCTGATACATTTCTCTGTGTGTGTGTGTGTCTGTCTGTCTGTCTCTCTCTCTGTGTGTCTGTCTGTCTGTGTCTCCCTCTCTCTGTGTGTCTCTCTCTCTTTCCCTTCCTCTGTCTCTGTCTGTCTGTGTGTCTGTCTGTCTCTCTCTCCCTCTCTCTCTCTCTCTCTCTCTCCTGTTTACTTTTACCTCCATTTTATTAAAGATGTAAACCACAGTAGCTGGTGCATCCACCCTTCAAATAATTTAAGTTTAGTTCCTTTCTCATTGACGTCAACATTTAAAGTTTTCAGCAGCTTTGTAAGATGTGGATTCTATTTGTAGTATTTCCTGGTATCACTGTATGAACGTAAAGTGGGTTGGCTAGAAAATGCGAGCAGAACCGAAGCTGTTAACTTCTGTATCTACTTTATGAATGTAAACCGGGGTTAACCCATTTAACCAACCCAACTTCGGGATCAATGTTTTCCGTAGCATTTCATTTCAAATGTGATGTCCTTTTCCACACCTACACTGATTGTTTTAAGTCTCAAAATTACTTTAACGCCACTGGTTGCACACAACTTGATCACTTTACCATTCCTGTAAAATTCTGTGATTAAAATCTCTCCACTCTTGAGGCTGCAATTAAACCTGTATGAAGAGAGCTTTTTCTTTTTTTTCTGTAATATACCGGTTTGATGTAAAACAGCAAAAAATGTGCAAATTTTATTAAGACCAATAGGCATGCGCATTGTACCCTCCACTCAATGCCTACACAAAAACAGATTGATGACACAAAGTTAAAACTGATATGGGATTGACTATGACTAGGAACATCATAAAGTAACAGAATCGTTGAGGTAAAGGTTGTCGACATGGAAAATCGGTGGAATAATTTCATTCGATTGTATTAATTAACACAGCTCACCTTAGATATCTATCCATGTTTTTTGAATACCCCCTGTCTCATTTTTTTTCTTGAATAACAAAGCCAACTCATATACCATGCAAAGTAAGCTTTCAAACAAGTATCAAATTTCTACTTCTCTTCAGAAGAGAAGACTAAATCTATACTTTTGATAATCTGGTAAAATACATCCAGACACATCAATAACTACGAAATCTCAATTCCAAGTGACATTTTCATCGGATTTAAGTGATCACCACAGAAAACCAGGAAATGGTGCTATGTCATACAGTTAAGATCATCTATGTGTAACAGCAGGGCTGTTAAGAAACCCAGCACTTGACTTTGTTACTTACACAAGAGAGTACCTTGTTTTCATGATAGCTCTTTGTCTGAGCAGAACGTAAGGTAGTAACAGAGCGTCAAGTTTCCTGTGGATTTCAGTAGCGACTAATTTTTCAGATAGTTGTGTTGGTTTACGATAAATAGCAACAACTGATCAGATTAGATACACTGTAACGGATATTAATAATAACAAATGTGTCCCTGCTCGATTTGCAAAATGATCGAGCAACTGCTAATATAGTAAGAAATAAAAAGACTTACCAGAAGTAATTTATCATCTAGAGTCAACTGTTTTTATTGTTTTGTTCATCACATTTTATGTTGTTTCTTGAATATATCACTACCAACGCTGTTGCTATAGCAATTTGTAACAGATAGCTGCATGACTTATCCAATCTTCTTTGTTGCATTCCTTGCCACTATTTACTATTCAGATCAGCGTGAACTTAAGCTTTATTATCACAAGAAATTATGCTTTCAAACGTATCTCTTAGATTTTCTATGCTACAAGTTATCTTTTCTATCATAATGTTGATTTCTGACTTACCAGACAAGCTCAGTTGTCAAATAAAAAAAGCTTCACTTGAGGCTCAGTTTTGACAATGCTCAGGTGTATTGTTCTCAAAACAGTAAACATCATCATTTAAATATTCATTTTGTTTACCACAAAAGAGCACAGTAGGAAATGACCTTTCCTTTCTTTCAAAATACTAAACGGTAGATGAACGAAGACAATAGAAGAAAGTCATTAGTGTGTGGTAAAACTCTCACAAAAACACAAATTGTCCTGGTGACTAAATAATTTTTATTTAGTTTTTAATATAACGACAACTATGCCAGGATATTGGCCCTCAGGTCGATGCTAATGATGCAGATCCAGAAACTGCATCTATTTCTACAGCGACAATCTGCACTTGGAATCCATGTTGCAGATATACAAACATGCCAATCAGTACCTACCTCCTAAAATATTTTTGAAATGGTATAAAAATTTGTCCTTATTACATCAGACACTCCCACAACCTTACCCGGAAGGTTTCATGAAGGGTGTTTTAATGCTCATCTCTGCACCAGTTTGAGGTAGTCAGCAGAAAGAAGCTGGATTTGTAGTCATCCGTTGATGCACTAGATCTGCAGAACTTGTGTTTGTGGTGTTGTCTTGTATGTGTTAGCATTATTTGATAAACTAAAATAAGAAATATGTTTTGAAAGAAAGTTCTGCTAAAAAAGGAAGCAATCTTGAGAGAAGGTTTCAAAGCCTGCTATCCTTTCCAATGCTAACGTTATTTCTGATTATAGTAGCTCAGCTCGAAAAGCAAATGGCCATGATAGATATGGGCACAGAATTCAAATTTATTTTATTTTTTCTTTATTTATTTAGCTATTTTTTTATTACTACTACTGTGGATTTATAATTCGAGGAAATTATCTTATATCGCAGACTTTGATATGAAGATAATACATTGTTTCTATTGTTGACGTATAAGGATATCGTTCTTTGTACTGTAGCGAAGAAAATTTTTGTTAATTAACTTCAATTTTCTTGTGGGAATTACCAAATAAATTATTTGGGGGGGGGGATCACCTTTGCTGGAAAAAACAAGAATATTTTTCGTTATACCAAGGAAGAAATCTGCGAATTGAGGTGGTAATGTTCTTTTTATAGCTAAATTAATTAATCTTGGAATTATATCCTGGAATTATATAACCCACAGTCCTCTGTTTTCTTTACGACATT
This sequence comes from Morbakka virulenta, assembly GCA_003991215.1. Classification (NCBI taxonomy): domain Eukaryota; kingdom Metazoa; phylum Cnidaria; class Cubozoa; order Carybdeida; family Carukiidae; genus Morbakka; species Morbakka virulenta. Next base: position 1,181,776 of record RDPX01000294.1, on the reverse strand, counting down.
TGATATTATTGACATCGATCTTGGAAGATATTTAACGTATTGGTAATTCTACCTCGACCTCTACCGTGGCAGATGGTCATCCTGACGCTTCCTCGCTGACAGGCAACCGCCTACTCTGGAGTCCGGTGAGAAGGAAGGAAGAAGGTAATTCTAACAAGTCATATTTTCGATCATTGTCTATTTAAACTGGATTTTCTAAATTTTACTCATCCTCTCAGTCTCATTTATTGTCACATTTACTGAAGCAGTTTAAAGGTTATGCAGCCAACAATGAAAGAGCAACTAATATCACATACTATTTCTTTGGTGGCGATCTCGTGTTGTTTGCAGGGACTTTAAACAACCTCACTTATCCCCTTGATATTGTTACCACTTTCTCCAAAGACATTGATATGTAGTTTGGTGAGGACAAATGTTCCAACATCAAGATACGTGGTGGATAGCAAGCAATTCAACTGTAAGGTGTCCCTAGAAATGAAAAATCTAGTCATTCAACCTGTAGAGGAGGCTGATACTTATCGATAACTTGGTCAGGACGAGAATATTGATAATGTGGGACAACTATACAAAGGAAGAGTTTAAAAAGAACTTTACACAAGATACCATAAGGTCTGGCCCTCTGAACAGTCTGCATATAACAAAGCAATTGCACATAACATTTTTGTACTTATGGTATCCACGATTGGACTATTGAGGAGCTAAAAGAAGTCAACAAGAAAAATCCCTAAGATCTTGAGCAGGAACAGTAGGTTCCACCCTAACAGCAACGTTAATAGGTTGTGTACTCCAAGATACCAAAGAGGAAGTGGTCTTAATTTCGTACAGATCTTATTCCAATGCAGTTTAGATTCCTTGTGTATCCACCTTGAAAGGCACAAAAACAGATTTGTCTTAATGAACTACATTTAACACCAGGATGAAAATCATTCAATGCATATGAGAAAGGAACTGCTGAACAAAACAATATTATTACTACCCCTGATGAAACACCTAAATAAATTGGTAGGAAGATATTACGACAAATTTAGGCATTAATAACAACCACCTACAAACAGAATGTCCTAAATGGGTATGTCCAAAAAGGTATTGACAGGGATTAGGGGATTGACAAACAACACAGTCAACAATGGTTGCAGGACAAATATTTAACTTCAAATTTCGCGGAATGTACATGTGCAATAAAAAAAAAAGAGATTGCTACGAAACATCTGATCAACAAGAGATACCAAGATATAGGTTCACTACCTACCGTAAACAACAAATGCCATCTTTGTAAATTAAATATTGAAGATAGTACCCAGAATATCAGTTCTTGCCCGATGATTTCAAGCCGGTACTACTTGCCCGTGGGTCATCATGTTGTCGCTAAACTGAATAATATGTCTGTCACATTTAAAAAAATATGTAGGCGAAAATGTCGCATTTCCTGGTGAGCTTGAATTTATTGAGAAACGCAGTGACTATGAATCGTGGTAGAACTTTTCAATAAAGATATCCACCAAAATTATGCCACAACAAACGTGACATACTTCTACGGAAAAGAAAAGCAAAAACGTGTACAGTTGTCGAGATAAGCTGCCTTGCTGACGCAAACATCACGAATAACACGGAAGGAAGACATGACAAACTTAGCAGCTGTCCTATGAAATTGAAAAATCCTTTACCACGACTACAAATTCAAAATGATCCCAAAAATAATCGGTGCGCTTGGCTGCATTCCAAAAGACTTGTAAACTAACTTAAAAAGATTAGACCTTGCCAACAACGAAATAAAAAACCATGGACTCCTAAATAATAACATGTTATTATTGTTATGTTCTTATTTAGGAGTCCGTGTAAAAAACTTAATATATGAAAATTACAAAGCATAGCAGTATCAAGAACAGTAAATCTTGTCCAAAATTTTAGACAATTTAAATGAAAAATTTATTCTAGAAAGTCTCTCTAATGTTTTCTATAGTTTTAGATTTTACATTTACACTTTTTTCTTTTGAAATATTTTTTTTCTTGACCTTGTTCTTTGATCTAGAAGCGGACCGTTTTTATTGTATATACGACAATAAAAATCTAGTTTCTGACAAGGCATTAACATTAATGGTCTTTGCTCTGCCCAGGTTGAATTTTTTTTCAGACGTCGAGTGACATTCTTTTCACCGGTAAGGTAAATTTTCAAAATTGATTGACCTTTTGTTGATTGTTTTGGGGTTTTTTGTTTACCAGGGCGTAAATACAAAAACAATAGATATTTATCTTGAATAATTATCTTCTGATATATCTTTATTACATTCGGTCATTAAATGGAACGTAAGGCATTATGTTCTATCAGAAATTGTAAAAGACATTTAATTTGCTTGTAAGTCTTACGTGGTACCAATAATTGCAATCTTGTGTGATTAAATTTTCCTTACATCAAAGAAACTGAGGATGAAAAGCACTATTTTTGTTTACAAATGTCAACAAGGTCAATAGAAAGAGCAAATTAGTTTGGACCCAACACAAATTTCTTCCTTCAAAGGTACGACTTACTAAACAACGTACTTGAAAGATCAACTTCTTACTTCGCTCTGGAAATTGCATGATATCTATCATAACAGGGTCGCCACTTTTAAACGTAACCAGTAAATAAATTGCGGTCTTAATAGTTGCTTTGTCTAATATATGACACCTAATGACCCTGTCTTTAATCATCGCTTTCCTCAAGGTATTACTTGACTTTTCCTAGCGTTTAATTATACCTCGCATCTTGCTCGACGAACGCATCTGCCCGTCTTAAATATGTAAGTATATATATATATATATATATATATATATATATATATATATATAAATCGCGTCAGCGTGAAATTGACAGTTTGGTATTTGTAAACATATTTTAATTCCATATATATATATATATATATATATATATATAATTAAACAAACAATCGAAAACAATAGAGTTCTTCTGCTACCATTTACAGTACTCGATGGAAATCCAGAGCGAATATACAAGGTAAAAGAGTAAAGAGAAAACGCAAAACTTAAAGTTCTATACACAAGTTTTGAAATTTCTCTTTTCTCTTTTACATTGTATACATATTTTTTTTTTTCACCAGGAAATGGCATGGTGGTAAAAGTTACAGCAAGAGGCAAGTTCAGATGATGGTTGACCACCTTATTTCGCTAACTTTCTTTTGTTTTGGAAACCCTGTTTTTCAACAGGTAATAGGCATACCCATGGGTATAGACCCTGCTCCATTCTGAGCAAACCTTTATCTCTACCATTTTGAAAATAAGTTCATCACCAACCTAATTCGCACTGATCGATACCTTGGATTTAAGTTTAAGAATTGCTTTCGTTTTATTGAGGATGCCTGTAGTATTAACGACTCAGAGGAATTTCAAAAAAGTCATCACGAAATCTATCCAAGTGAGCTGGTACTGAAATGCGATCACATTGGCCAACATGCTACCTTTTTAGAATTGGACATAACAGTCAAAGATGGATTATTCGTCTACAAGCTATTTGACAAGCGCGATACTTTTCCATATCGTCCGAATGCCGGATCTATTGGGAAATTTACCTCGTCATGTGTTCTATGGATCAATACTATCCGAAACTCTACGTATCGCTCGTGCTTCTCTTCTCCACGATGATTTCATCGTCAAGACCAAAGAACTTTTCGGTAGGATGATGACACAAGGAGCTTCCCAAATTAAATTAAGGAATGTTGTGCGTAAAGTTTATGGCAAACATTTTGATGCTTTCTCTTCTTTTGACAAAAAATGTTTCCACATTACCTCATATTTGACTACTCTGTGAATTTATAGTCTTATCTTCTGTTCTTGACTTTTTGTCTTCTATTCTCTTCCTGATCGATCGCTGATAGCCTGTACTTAACTGTATAGAGCTGATGGCAAATGACCACTTTCCATCTTTTCCTTCCGAAATCTCTCTCTCTCTCTCTCTCTCTTTCTCTTTCTCTCTTTCATCATGTTTTTTTAGATCTTTGTAACAGAGGGTATGCTGAGTGTTGGGTACCCGTAACACATGTGGAAAGCAGCCACTGCAGGTCACAAGCACGGGACCTCTGTTACCAGCATGGTCTATCTTATGTCTGTCTCTCATCTAAATTTCTGAAGCACTTCTTCTATGGCTTTGTTTATGTATTGCACCTCGAGTTGTGTAAAATTTGTTTGTGATGTATATGTTGTTTGTTTGTTTGCTTGTTTGTTTTGTCGTTTTTTTATGTTATTATTTTGTCAAAATATAAGCCTTAACATCTGACTGTTTGGAGTTTACTCCTAATACTATATATATATACGTACTTATATACGTACGTATATATATATATATACGTACTTATCACCATTATCAGTGGAAATTGTCTATGATAGATTGTCAGTGTTTAGGCATGATTTGAGTGGGTTTTTCCTATTATACAAGTGATGCTGCTTCCTCTGGTTTTGACTTCAATCCAAGACCTCTCTATTGCTGAATATCATCGAGCCGGATTATTCGAGGCCTTCACGTCGTCTGTACACCTTCGACCGTTTCTAGTATTACAAAGTTGGAGGTTTTCAATTGTACGGATGCCTACACAAATTCAGGTTTCTTTTCTTTATTGTCTCTTTAATTGTTTTTGTCTCTTTCCGCAAATCTATTTTCAACTTGTCCCAGATAATTTTGTTTCTTTTCCTTTCTTTCCACGGGATATTTAACACCTTTTTTTCATGACTTTGCCCCTAATAAGCTAGTTGCTTTTCCAACTTTTTGTATATTGTCC
>RDPX01000294.1:1162070-1176856 GCA_003991215.1 Morbakka virulenta | reverse complement strand
GGTACCCGTAACACATGTGGAAAGCAGCCACTGCAGGTCACAAGCACGGGACCTCTGTGACCAGCATGGTCTATCTTATGTCTGTCTCTCATCTAAATTTCTGAAGCACTTCTTCTATGGCTTTGTTTATGTATTGCACCTCGAGTTGTGTAAAATTTGTTTGTGATGTATATGTTGTTTGTTTGTTTGCTTGTTTGTTTTGTCGTTTTTTTATGTTATTATTTTGTCAAAATATAAGCCTTAACATCTGACTGTTTGGAGTTTACTCCTAATACTATATATATATACGTACTTATATACGTACGTATATATATATATATACGTACTTATCACCATTATCAGTGGAAATTGTCTATGATAGATTGTCAGTGTTTAGGCATGATTTGAGTGGGTTTTTCCTATTATACAAGTGATGCTGCTTCCTCTGGTTTTGACTTCAATCCAAGACCTCTCTATTGCTGAATATCATCGAGCCGGATTATTCGAGGCCTTCACGTCGTCTGTACACCTTCGACCGTTTCTAGTATTACAAAGTTGGAGGTTTTCAATTGTACGGATGCCTACACAAATTCAGGTTTCTTTTCTTTATTGTCTCTTTAATTGTTTTTGTCTCTTTCCGCAAATCTATTTTCAACTTGTCCCAGATAATTTTGTTTCTTTTCCTTTCTTTCCACGGGATATTTAACACCTTTTTTTCATGACTTTGCCCCTAATAAGCTAGTTGCTTTTCCAACTTTTTGTATATTGTCCATCTCTCAGTCAAAAAGTTAAACTGAAGTAACAAGGCTTTTTCTTAGTTTGAGTTTGTTGGTCAATTGGATTTATTTTGTTCTTCTATATCTTTTAAAGCCTAATAAAGGTAAATAATGCTATTGCATTTCTCCTTTGAAATTCTGTATGACCCTTAATGTTATCTTTGACAATGGATCATAAGTACCTAAAGATAGTGGCTTCCTCCAATACTCTGCAATCTACTTAATCTTCACAGTTTAGTCATTTTGTTTTTCACTAACCACCACTTTGGACTTTTCGTAGATGACTTGCATACCATACCTTTTGCTTGTCATATCTTACCTGTTTGTAGGGACTTGGCCACAAAGGTTTATGCTAAATCCAGTCAAAGGCTTATTTTTCATTATATATTGATTCCTATACATTCGTTTTAGCTTCTCTGTTTCTTGGTGGTGCTCTTCCTCGTAGAAGTTCCTCCAAATAATTCTTCGAGTGTCATAAGAAGCTTGCAGTTCTGCTGTCATGCAGATTTTCATTATCAATAGCTTTTCCTGAGTACAGAAGATATCACTTTTTTGGTGTTCTTAGTAAAATTGTCACAAAGATTTTGAGCACTCGCACCTTCAAGAAGAAGAAGTTGATCAAATTTACCACTGAGCTCAGTTTGATACTACCTTTTGTCTCTTATCCTTTAACTTTTCGTCATACGTTTTTCTTTATAGCTTCTTGTCTTACTTTAAAAGTCATCATGACGTCATTATGATCACTTTCAAAATAAAGCTTTTCATGGTACTTGTTATGGGTAGGTAGATTTCACTTCTTAACTTTTGAGATACTATGATATATTCAATCTGATTGTGAATTTTGCAACTGGGTATTTATCCACATTTTTCCCTGATGTTTTAGGATTATGGAGTATATTTCCCATTACAAGCTCTTTCGACTTTGCAAATTCCAAAAGCCACAAACCTCTGCTTTTTGTTTCCTTCATGCCAATTTTTACAATTGTCCCTTTCCAGTCATCAAAGCTTCGACCTTTGTCTGAGCATACTGATCTCCTATTGAAAACTTGATGCTTTGCTTTGGTAAGGTGGCCAATGTTTTTGCAATAGTTTTATAGGATTCTTCGATTTGGAGATTGCAGCTATCGCTGGTTGCTGGGTAAATATCGATGGTGCTCAATTGTTAAGGTTTCGCTAACATCCTTGTAGCTTCTTTTCTGCTGGCATCCCAGATAAACTCCGTTAAATACTTGGCCGTTTTTACACTCTAAATCCAACTCCTTGAACATACTTCTTGTCACCTATAAGACACTTTGTGGTGATCTTCGATTGAGAATTTACCAATCCTTTTCAACTTGATTTTGAAGAAGCCGACAATATTTTTACCTGACTTGGTCAATTTCGTTTGCCTCTTGAAGACTTCTGACTTTCATTTGCTAACCAGGACTCCTACTCGACCGGCGAACAGCACTGCCTGATGCAAGAACTGCAGCCGAGTTGGCTAGCAGGAATGTCGGTTGCCAGATAAACTGCTAGACTAGTCACACTAGTGGGTTGTTGCACAAGACCCTATCCCAAGCCAATGGTGGGTGGAGCGTACTTGCACGTGCTTAAAGTGTGCATCCAGAATAATTAAATAAGGTGTCTCCATTCTAGACTGCCTTGAAGAAAAGTCTACCCACTCCATATACACCCATATATATGTATATATATATATATATATATATATATATATATAAAACCATAAATGAATAAACAAAGCAATCATTTTTGAGGAAAATACTTGTGTTATCGAAAGTTTCCTGAACACTTAAATCTGGCGTTGATGTTAAATACTAAATATATTTTGTCCGAGGGTACCGGTAATATATTTCCTTAGTTATTTATGTCCTTAGTTTCATAATTTATTTTTTCTGCTCCACATGTGGGCTCTCGTGTCATGCAGGAAATGTTGACTCAGTGTTAAATGAAACTTGCCGAATCATAACGGGCTGCTTAAAGCTTAAAGCCAACACCGGTTCCCTGTCTCAATGCACTAAGCGCCATAGTTCCCCCTCGTATCCGAAGGAAGGTAGTAATAGACAGGGAGTGTGTTATCCAAAGTATCGATGAACGTCATCCCCTATAAGGCCATGTAGGGAGCAGAAATCGGCTAACATCGTGAAAGGGCTTCATCCATCCTGCAGATATATCTACTACTAAAAGAGAGGTACAGTGGCAGAGTAAATGGTCACAGTTTCCTCAGAAGGATGAATGGAAGGAAAGAGGTATTGTTCTCTCAGAATGCATGGCTGAAGACAACGGACAGAAATGGCTGGTATAGCACTCACCAAACAAGCTGAGGGTTGGTGTTGGCCGCCGCAAGAGCTTGATGAAGCAGTGGAAGATAGCTGATACCGACGTATGCTCACGAGGATTATAACAGACAATGTTACACCTAATGCCCTGTCCTGATGCTCCAGCTATGTCCTCAGCACCTGACATCTCCAAACCCACAGATGATCCCATCGCTGTAGCAACCTATTAGCAGAACCAGATTTGATGTACTCCTGGGTCATGAGGCCAATGATGCTTATAGTCCCTAGGTATCTTTGCTGATGTTTAGTACGGATTTAGAAGGTTTTGCTTAACTGGTTGGTTGTCAACATTTATCACAGAAGGTATACATAGCTTTATGGATAAGTTTGGTGAAATAGGGGCTATACCTTTTTATATTCCTAAGGTATTTGATAAGCTGTGGCATGCTGTCTTGCTTTTTAAGTTTTCTGACCACTGTATTAGCAGAAAGGCTTTTGGTAGTTTTTAATCCTATTTCTTAGTTTTATCAAATCTGTGTCACTGGGTGGAGTTACATTTGACGAGCATTTCATTAAAACTGGTGTTCCTCAAGATTCTATTGTTGATTCAACGTACTTCCTTCTTTGCATCTTCCTGTTAACTTGCTTCAGTTCATTAACATTCAGGCTGACAACAATGCCTTGTACTCTGGTGCTGACCACACGAATGTGACCGAAGTAAGTCAACCTAACGGAACGTTTACAGTCTGACCTTCAGGCTGTCGGAGGATGGGGGAAAAGAGGCTTCTTACAAGGTGGCAAAGCGGAGCTTAGGTCGTTAAATAGAAAGCTGAGTCCTTATTTCAATCCAATATTCATGGGCTATCATTCTGATGTTAACCCTAGTGGGGCTGTCTCTCCTTGAAGCATGTTCCTCTCTGAAGATGATTAGATTATTCAAATTGTGAATCTAGTAAGACGTATAGCGAGCGCTAATTTGATTCTACGTGATTCTAAGTCTTATTTTTCTTTTGGTTTTTTTCGTTAGTTTAGTGTCACAATAGGTAAAGCGTCACTTTCACGAGTGACATAAAAGAGTAATATACTCAAGACAATTTATGTTACACATTATTTAACTATTATTATTCTATTATCAAATTACATTATTTACCGTTATTTACGTTGATTGAGGAAAGGAAAGCTGTAGAAAAAATAAACCAAGAGTAACAGTCAATTATGCAGAAGATTATTTTTCACATTAAAAAAAAGTAACAAAACAAACTCCAAATTGGAATAACTGGTGACCTGAGGAATCAATCATGAAAATTAACTGGATTATTAACTCTGTTTTTTCTTTCCTTTCAGTAAACTCAACACTTTTAACACTTCCCTTCACTAAAGAATAGGAGAGGAAAAGTTTGGTCATCTGTCTTTTTAATAAATATCCCAGGGCCATGAAAAAGTATTAAAAAGAGTAAGGTGAAGTCTCACTGGGTAACTTTTTATCCTTTAAACCAGTGGTTCCCAATGTGAGCATTACCTTCCCCTGGGGCCCTGGAACCATCCAAACGAAAGAGGGGCGATAAAGGGTGATAAAGTGGAGCTGAGCATTGAAAGAGCAGTGGATAAAATAGTGCTGTGGGAGGCGACAGGACACCTTAGAATTCACTTTTGTCGCAAAATCTTGGACAGTTCCACATCTTCGTAAGTAGCCCATTTATTTCCTTAGTAGGCCACTTAGCACATCATTGTCGTATGGTTTGGGTTGTCAGTAACGTCACGGTCACCAAAGCAACGACGCACCGGATCGCTTCATGGAAGTATCCAATCACTGCTTGAAGACTCGTGCGATTTTTTTATTTCACAATTATCTCGCTGACTCATGCTGCCATTCGCTTCAAGTTGATATCACCCCAGCAATCAAAGAGAGCGTTGTTAATCTTGCGAGAATGTATGTGGCAGCTATGATAAGAGAGACACTTTAGTTCGTAGTCGCGCGTATTGTTTGTAACTTTACAATCAGAAAACAAGGAGGATAATTCGTCAATCAAAATAACTCAAGGTAAGTTAACATAAATTATGCATACTGCGTAACTCATTCGAAGTTTAAAAAATACAAAATACCCCAGTTGACTTGAGATAGTTTTCTCAACAATCAAGATTAAGGAAGTTAGAAGAGCAAGCGACATGTTTACGATTCGTCTTCTCTGGCGAATCTGGGCTATCAGCTACCATGTTTTATAACCTCTTTTTTAATTTATCTTCGTGTACATCGGGCAACGATCATTTGATAAAAGATTCCCTGGGCTGTACACGTATTTTTGTATAAGCAACCATTAAAAGTCTCTAGAAGTTCAAGTTACTGAATTTTTTGTGATTTTAGAGCCAGACGTTTCTTGTTTGGTGTTGTGAACAATGGATCCAAAGTCGTGCTTAATAGCGGTGAAATATCAGGGGTCCTTTTTGACGTAATGCTCTGTTGGACAAGAACAAAGGACTGACATTTTACAATGCAATATGGTCTTCCTGCCTCTGATCGTTACTTGACTTAAAACCAAATTGGCTGCAAACATAAGCGCTTTAGAGATCAAATAGTTATCATACATACGGGAGGCCGAGTGGCAATGCCTCTCGGGGAACCTCTATGGAAAATGTTCTAGAGTGTCAAAATGGTACCAAAATGTAAAAGATTCCATTTTGTTCCCCCCTTAATGCAGTCTATCCTCTTCCCTCCTACTTGCATTACCAACTGGCCATGAGCCTGCCTTCATTCAATTCTGTTGTGTACTAGTAACATAAACGTATCACACAGTTTCAGGTTCAGAAGGGTTTGTGGTTTCTTCTTAATTTTTTTTGGTTGATATGAATTCTAAGAAAATTTTTTGTTTTCTTGCAGAGAAAACAGGGCAACAAAACAGCAAGCAAAACAGTTGTGTAGGTAATATAGTGTTGAATATCTCAAGTATGTATTTGTATCAGTATCAAATAACCAGCAGCTAACGATCTGTCCAAACGAAGCCCTGAAGCCCTCCAGACTACTTGAACGTTTAAGCAAGGTACATCCTGACAAAGCGGACAGAATCTTGAAAAAAACTTACAGAAACGGAAAACCATTGAACATATGTTTGCTGGCACTTCGCAACAATCCTGTGACGGCCTGTGACCAGCTTACAACATCTCGTTGCTGATTAGTAGATTTTGCAAGGGTCATACGATTGGAGAGTAGCTTATTCTTCCAGCAGTAGGTGAGGTTTTGTACACAATTTTACACAGGTTACCAGAGCAAGTTATTAAAGCAATTCTAAACTTAACATTTAACAATCTACTTAGTTTGGCATGCAGTTCAACGAATCCACTCTATCAGGGAATGTGTCTTAGCTGCTTTCTTATGTACATTTCATCCGAGACGGGAGTCTTCTCCAAGAGCTGTTGTTCGCAACAAAACTACAAACAGACATCAAAGAGGAGTCAATATTTCGTGCTGTTGAGACTTTTTCCAAAGACAAAAGCATCCCACTTAATAATATCCTTGCTTGTGCAACAGATGGGGCCCCATCGATGACAGATCATCATCGTGGTTTGATCAGTTTTTTTTATAAACAAGCTGTACCAGATGTGCTCGCAGTGCACTCTGTAATTCACAGCAAAACATCTGGTTGCAAAGAAGCTAAATTCTCGACTCGCCAATCGTTAAGTACTGTTATCACAGCAGTAAATAAGATCAAGACGCATGCTCTCAATTCCCGCCTATTTCATCAGCTTTACCCTGAGAATGATAAACAATTCGAGCGTTTGTTATTGCACACAGAATGGTTAGCAAAAGAGAATTGTCTGTGGATGTCCTATTCCGTTTTAAAAATAGTTGTTGAATTATTCCAAGACTCTGATTCTGTTCTCTGTCCAGAACTCAAAAATGTGAAGCTTACTTGTGCATACTTGTCAGATATATTCGCAAAGTTCAACGAAGTTAATTTGCAGCACCAAGGAAGTGATGTCAACCTTATCAAAGTCAAATCAGCCCTCTCCATGTTTCTGTCTAAGTTACATTTATTTAAATGTAACATAGCCCGCAGTTAGTACTTACAATTTCCGAGTTTAGCTGAACTGGAAAACGAGAAGCCTCTATCGGACGAAGAGCTGTTGGTATATTGTGCACACCGTGATGAGTTAGCCCAAGACATGAGGTCCAGATTTAAAGATTTGCTTTTGGTTGAACTACTTGACTGGGTAATCAACCCATTTCTGGACATAAGCGATGAGAAAAGAGGAAGGTTAGGGAAGGGGGAATGATTTCCCTACGAAACGACATTTTGCTAAAGCTAAAATTCAAAATATCCTACCCAGAGGTTTAGTTACAAAGAAACATTTCTCGCAGGCACCCAGTACTGTGGAATAAAGTCAAGATATTTTTTATTGCTTTCTCGACTTCTTATTTAGTAGAGAGAGCCTTCTCCTGCAGTCGCCCAACTTTTTTTGAAGCAAAGAACTAGACCAAATGTTATTGAACCCGGAGATCTTCAGCTACATCTTACCTCCTTCCAGCCCGATATTGATAAGTTGACGCCCTTGCATCAAGTACATCCATCCCATTAAAATTGTAATGATGATACTAATAAGGACGAATTTTTTTCATTTTTAATTATGAAATAAATCAAGGTTTTTGGTTAAGTTTTTATTTGTCCTATGCAATATAAAGAATAAATTGTGGGTTTATTGTACATGTACCTATAGGGGGCGCTAGGGATGTGACCTGGGAGTCAAGGGGGTTATAGGCTAAAAATTATGGGAACCACTGCTCTAAAGGGAGAGACACCAACAATGTTTGGGGTTTTTTCAAGAAGAGGTGAAAAGTTTCACTGTTACGGTAGAAACTGAAATACTGATCACATCTTCTAGAGAAATTTTTTAAGACCTTTACTAACAAAAAATTTCATTTGGGGTTCTTCTCTGAAGAGTGCAAACAGTTTCAAAATAAGAATCATCCTGCTGAATTTGAATCAATCGTTAAAACAGTAAACAAGAAATACGACTTTTATACCTATACATCTGTATGAAAAGCCCTAATGAACTAGCTGAAAAGGATAGTGATGTTTCAGTCATAGGAGCTGGACACTACATCAAAAGATTGTCCGACCAATAAACGAGTAGTGGAACAGTGATACTCAATGTTTTATAACAGATAGTCTTTCTACCACCATTGAAAATAATGAGGTTTTTAATAGCACTAAGTCACTTCATTAAATGAGCAGAGGTACTTAAATTTAAGTCGTTGTCAGATGTAAGGTCAATTAGGGAACCTGAGATGACCTGCATATTAGTATTTTGGTAAATTCTGGTAATATCATCAAACAATGAAAACCTTATCTTCTTGTCTCCATAAGTCACATATTCCAATTAGAATATACGATGATAGAAAAACCTGAGGCAACTGTGCCATTTTGCAACAGACAAGAAAAAACTGAAAATGTTGAAAATAGTAGAATTTTGACTAAAGCTAGACCAAATGAGAAAATCATACGAATTTATATCGCAAGTAGTGATGCTAAAAATAATAAACTTGTACCATTCAGAGGAACTTACCTTTGGTATTGATTTACAATGTTATTTCTACCATTTCGAATCTATTTGTTGTTTTCTTTAACTGGTGTATTGATTGCTATACAAATGTTAAATCTCAGTCTTGTCCTAATGGCAACTGTTTTCAACAAGATTTGATCCACCGTTTAAGTGACCCACGAGATACTATGTTTTGCTCTGTTGATTTTGGACAATAATAAAAGGAATGCTAAGTCGTGAATACTCTAATAGATATTCTTTTATATAACCTGGGTAGTGTCTTTTAATGAAAAATGCCTTTGAGAATTTTACGAACTGGGTGAGCAAGTGCTTTTCGTCATAAAATGGCTTTTTTTCATGTCTATTGGTAGCTCCTTTCCATACGACCTTTATAAAATTGCAAGCAACAGCTGACACTACTTATATACTAAAAATTACTCTGAGCACTTTTTCAACTGATACTTTTCTTAGCTTCAACAAACAGATTGATGACAAGTTTTGACCAAGTACAAGAACGAGAAAGCTTTTTTAGAAGGAAGGTTTAGCAGATTGTCTTGGATATCTTGTATCCTAAAAAAGAAATTGAACCATGCGCAAGCAATAAAATGTGGTCATTAATCTTAAGTATACTACAGTGCTTAAGTGCAGGTTTAAACATGTTGGATTAAAGTGCTACCAGTTATGGATGTCTTCAAGTCCTGATTATATGCAAATATGCAAAGTAAATTTCTGAGTGATGCAACATCCTGTAAGTTTTCAAAGGGAGTTTTCCCTGCGAATTTTTTTATAATTAAATGGAGCTATTTAAAGGAAATAATCAAATACTTATTTGAAAACAGAAAAGAAAGAGCAATTAAAAAGTTAAGACCACTCCGAACTTGATTTGCAATTAGTTCTTATAAAGACCATCTCCTTTACAATTTGAGCTAGCTGAAAACACTGCTTTTAAAACCCAGAGTTTGGCACGTATAATTAGCGCAGTAATTGAATATGATTTTTGGTCCAGTAATATGAAAGGAAGTATATCCGTTGAAACTCACTTTTGTCACGCTAACTAAGAAATGGGCCATTAATTTTGGGTTTGGAAGGAAAATCGTTGTTTTATGAAAGGCACAGTCATGTACTCGTAGATTCAGGTGTTCCTGAAGTGATGGGATGGTTTCGTTATTGCGAACAGGTAAAACATTATTAAAACTTTTTTTAAAGCACAATTCATCATTTGAAGCTCAGTGGTTTTCATTAAACATCTTGATAAATCCTGTTATTCCTAAGGCTGAAAAATGATATGAATCAAGTTTTCCCATCAAACAATTTTTTGTTTTAATTTGCATTCCCCTTCTTAAAAATGGTGAAAAGTGGTTGACGTCATTTGTGAACGATCCCTTATACTAATTAGAACAAAAAATCTGAAGAACATGCGATTTACATGATCAAAGTAAAATACAAAAGGATTACTAGAATTATTTCTAGCGCTTTTAAATAAAAAAAGACCTTGAGTGCGAGGGGCATAGCTACGATTGAGCAAGTGTCAGGAGTGGACCTTTTGGTGGCTTCCAGAAACTTGTGTCTGGTAAGTGTTTCTTTTCTATTATGTACATCCATTATTACCATCACAAGCTACATCTCGTTGTTAATACAACGATAAACACTCCACGACAGGTCGGTGATCATTACTCAGAAGTGAGATGTTTATGTAATTGCTTGAAATTAAAGGATATCAGGAATAAATAGGTTAGTCTTAAACTAAAGAGACTATTAGATGTTCGTTGGTCAGGTCATTTTTAATGTTTAAAAATCATCAACAGTGAAATAAAGCAAATCCTGATTGTTTGAAGGAATGCATTGGAGTAAGTCAGCTACAAGAGAGCATAGAACAACTTGCAAAGGACTTCATGATCAAGTATGCAATCCATTTTCATTTTCCTTGTGCGAATTTTTGGAAGTTGTAAACATTGCAAGTCAGCTCCTTCGGTCTTAAGCAGGTAACATGTTAAATGTATTAAAAGTAATGAATGCGTGGGGCCGGAATGTAAGCGAGAAGCGTAGCATATTTTTTTGCCAAAGATTTCATCGAAGTTGCTAGCTCATGTGTCTATATTTGGTAACGTCAGCTGGTTACAGAGTGACAGAAGCATGGTATCTAGATTTGATGAATTTCTGGTGGATGTACCATTAGCTTCCTGTAACACTATTTATGATAATCCACTCAAGTTAAGACGTGTTGCAGTTGATCTGACCACAGTTGTTAAACAGCAAATATATCCTAGATTTGCGAAAACTAACTCAAAGGTATAGTCCTGAATGAATTATTATCACTGTTTGAATAACTGCTCACTGTCCCTCGGGTTAAATTTGTATGCTTCAACATGAGTCGAATGTCTTTTTTCATCCATGACATCAATTGATGTCCCAAGAAGGAGACGCAGAAGACCTTGTTGTGGGTCTGCTCTGACATATCTTTTCTTCGAGAAAATCTAAGTCGTGAGGCATCTTTCCAGGAATTTGCCGTTGATTGGATGCAGGAAACTCGCAGTATGTTTTTCTAACAATTCTGTTAAGTAGTTGTTCATACGTTCTGTGCTTCACTAATAACTTCTTCGAATGCTTGATTTATTGTATTCTTAAAATGGGCTTTATTAATTAATGGTATACTTGTATTTTCTTGTTTAAAAGCCTAATCCCCCTATTTGAGGTTGCTACTCCAGTTTTCCCACATCAGCGGATATTTGCTGCTACTTGGTAGGAATGAACAGATACGGAATAAGCAGCATTTTTGTATGAGATACGAGAGGAGAAAAGGAGATGGTAAAGATCTATGATGTGGCGGAAAAAAGATTTTGTTGGAGAGAAGGGTACGAAAATGATACTGGGAGGCACAAGAAAAAAAAGGAAGACAAAAATCCCAACAAAACGCTAGACAGATAAGGGGGAGCTGGAGGTTATGGAACTCCAAACAGAAGACAATGAGGATCAGTTGGAGGAATCATGTTCACTGTAGTGACCCCTAAAGTCAGGATCTACAGCTTGGGTGGCAAAGCTGATCCTTATTGTTCAAAGCCAGTTTATAAACTCCATAGCGTTTATAATTCCAGGTCAATCCTTTCTTTTCATTAGATGGTGTACAAGACCATCATTAGTATTAAAGAAGTAAAAAGAGTGGCTAAATTTTCAAAGCCTTATTTCAAAATAATAGTTTCGTTCAAAAGGTATTTAAAAACATTACACAAAGATAACCAGCTTTAGTTGATTGACAAAGCGATCTCTTCACCAATGCCAAAGGTCAGTGTAAATAATTAACGACCGAATTAAAATAAGGGTGAATTTTTTTTATATACTAAGAAATTTAGAAGAGATAGTTATTTTAAGGTCGGATGTCTTCTATCAGCAGAGTTCCAGTGAACTCTTACAAAGCTGGATAATTGAATGAATTAAAACCCGTGCGTGACTTTCTTATCGTGCAAATGATTAAAATGATGTCTGATCAAAATCAGAATTCCTCAAGAAAACATTTAAAGTTAATTCAAGACTTGGGGAAATATTAAAGATTAACAGATCACACCCCAATTAAGAAACTCATCAGGATCTCAGCACTGGCACCAATCACCCCAGTAATCAAGAGCAAGGTACTAAAACTCTTTGGGCACATCAAAAGATCGGAAACAGGATTATCTAATATGTGTCTAGAAGGAATGGTAGAAGGAAAGAGAAAACGAGGACGGCCGTGCAAACGTTGGCGTGACAACGTTTACATTTGGTCACAGTTAGCTTTAGACCAACTTAATATTGTAACAAAAGACCGGAATCAATGGAAAATACATTCACATGTTAGTGTGGAATCTGCTTTAACTGGGGACAGCGTCACAAGATGATGAAAGGAGAGTCAGGAAAGGGATGAAAACAGAAGAAGTGGCAAGAAAAACATGTTATCATTAACCAGCGTAAAATGTTTGGATGACTAATATTGTCTGAACAATATTAACAATATTAACAATCTACAAAAAGTGTAGATTGTCTTTCTTATTTTTCAGATTAAAAATAAGCTCTTTACATCGATATAATCATTTTGTTTTAAGTCACAAAATTCCTTATGATCACACTTTTAATGGTGTCTTAAAAATTGAAAATTTCTTTTGAACATAATTGTTGAAAAATTTACCTATTTTGCCACTGTTGCTGTGACAGCATCTGAGATTTCTTATTTCCATGTTTTATCCTTCAAATAATTTACCTTTAAGCTGTTCACTCGTGCTAATTGCCTCATCTTTAGAAATTTCATTATAAAAACCAGGACCTAGCTGAAGAAACTAATTACATTTCTGACTACTTTTTATTCTTCATCCAAATTTGGACATCAATCAATCAATTCACCAATCAAATAGAATAAACTGTTAAACATGACTTAGTAGAAAGTCTTTAAAAGATTCTGTTTCGACTTTTCCCTCAGGAGTCATATTTTGTTTATATTATTTCCAGCTAAGCTTATAAACCATTTTTATTTGTTAAAAACTTGTGTTACTTGTTATCTTTCATCATGCTTGGACTAATAATAATGTGCTGTAATTCATCATGTCACAAACTTGATGAATTAAATCCGCTGCTAAACGATTCGACCGGTACTCTCATCTCATCGTCACGCTATCGAACTGTTGTGTTGGAGAATGAATCGGCCTTTAAATGTAAATTATTCACTTTTCATATTTTTCTTCTCAAGTTGTTTTGTATACCTGCTTGGTAACGGATTAGAAGTAGATTTTAATTAGTTTTTAAAGATTGATTCATTTGCGTCATTTGCGACTAAAAATTTCAGCAAATGTGATAAAATGTACGTGCGACTTGGTTTATAATCTCAGGACAGGAAATCTTCATTCTCTGTGATATTGGAGTAACGTGACTCAATTTAATACAGGAGCACGTATGACCATAGAAATGTTGTGATTGGTCGATATTTTTAGGTTTTATTTTGTTTGAATGTTAGTAAAATTGTATGATCTTCAGTACAAGTATGCAATTTATAAAGGAAGGAAAGATTGTACTCAGAAGTGGTCTTCTTATTTATTCTTGATCAACAAATCAGCGCAAATTGGCGATTTATTCGCAATATGTTGGTAAATGTTCTTAAATAAAGGAGTTCGAGGACATCGTTATTGTAGCCCCGAGTCCTGAGTTAGAAAAACTGTGCATCGAAACAATTTCGCTTATTTTTTAAAGCCAAGAGCAAGCCGAATCATTTCAATCTACAGAGGTATTTTTGTTTGCAAAGTTCTTAACCTTATGACATGTCAATAGTACAAAGCATTATTGATATGGTTTTTATCAAATATAGAGTCAATCTTCTCACTAACGTTTCATTGAGTCTTTTTCAATGTTTCTATGCTAATATTTCATTCACCTAACCAGTTTTCCATCATTTTTATAACTCATTCTGGCAACTCTGCATAAAGCCATTCTCTGGTTGAAATCATATATTTTAGGAATTTCAAACTGACTATAACAGGCAATACAAAAATACGAAAGCAAGCAAGACACAATTTAACAGAGTGCTTTCATTTTGAACATAAATAGAACCGTGTAAGTCAGTTTTCAGGACCCGTGGACCTCAAATATCTTTGATAACATTTATGAAAACGTCAGTCCCAAGGGCTTTAAAATTATTAAATGCTTATAATATATTTGTCACATTTCAAAATGTTTTTTAACTGGAGACATGGTTAATAATCTTTTAATTATTAATATTATTATCAAGACCTACGTCCGGCATGCAAAGAGTGTTTAATTGTTATTGACCTCCACAGAATAGCGTGATGGAAAACACTTCATAAACACTTTCTGCTTCCTTAATTCATACTGTCAACACAGCCTGTTTTTTTCTATGAACATAGTTAAGAAAATTATTTTAAGAACAGAAGAAGAATAGAACTCAGCTTCTATTTGCATTGGTAAATATAAGTTGTGATAACATATTAGTTTGAAAGTAAAATAGAATATAGCTGACCTTCACTTTGCATTGGTAATGATAAATTATGATAACATATTAGTTTGAAAGTGAAGTAGAATATAGCTGAGCTTCACTTTGCATTGATAATGATAAATTATGATAACATATTAGTTTGAAAGTGAAGTAGAATATAGCTGAGCTTCACTTTGCATTGGTAATGGTAAATTGTCATAACATATTAGTTTGAAAGTAAAGTAGAATATAGCTGAGCTTCACTTTGCATTG
>RDPX01000294.1:1137431-1160705 GCA_003991215.1 Morbakka virulenta | reverse complement strand
TGATAACATATTAGTTTGAAAGTAAAATAGAATATAGCTGAGCTACGCTTTGCATTGGTAAAGATAAATTATGATAACATATTAGTTTGAAAGTAAAGTAGAATATAGCTAAGCTTCACTTTGCATTGGTAATGATAAATTATGATGACATATTAGTTTGAAAGTAAAGTAGAATAAAGCTGAGCTTCACTTTGCATTGGTAAATATAAATTATGATTACATACTAGTTTGAGAGTAAGATAAGAAAAAAGCTTTGCTTTTATTTGGGTAGTAAGGGTAATAACAACTTTTGATAATTGATTCATTTCACATAAAATTGACAAGCAATCCTGTTTCTCGCACTTCATCGGTGAGATGGAAGAAATATGCTCAGAAATAACCAACCAGCAACCAAATCATCGGCTAAAATTCCCAAGAATATACCTATTCCACACATGAACAAGGTCATGCTCTGTTCCTTAAGAAGTGGATCCTTGTCATGTAATGCGGCAGTACAATGCACAAACATAATGTCTGATCCTGTCCATTAGGTACGGATAATATCCATAGGCACAGGTTCCAACCCAGTTCAGTGCACACATTTTTAACTCTGGAATTCAAAATCCTCTTCATTTATACTATAAGATATTTTCAATTCAGCCGTTCTATGATGATTAAAAATTTTTGCACTTTTGTAAAATGAAGAACTGTAAATTTGTTATGTAATGCCTACTGTGTTCTAAGAGACAATTCTAGTCTGTAGTAATTTCTACAGTGACGTAAGCCATTGCCAATTTAAGAGCATCAAAATTGACAAACAAAAATATATTTTCAAAGAAAAATATTTTCGAAAGATACTTGCTATTAGATGGCAAGACAAAGCTACCACTTATATTGAGGAGATTAGGCAGTGCCAGGGTAAGCACCTACATCAAGTGTCCAAGACTGTCTGTGACGGACATGTACTTTAAATTTTTGAGAACATCCCAGCAAATACTGCCAATACACTGTGTAGCGCGCCACAGGATAACACACACGTGTTGAGTACGACGGAACTTTATTTCTTAATCTTCAATATAACGTTTCATACAACATTGTAGAACTCCTTGTAAGTTCCTTGAAAACGCTTTCCACGTTCCTGTGGGTAGCTAACACTTTCTTATTTCTTAGACATTCTTAGCACCACTTGCTCAGATGGTGGCTTTACAAGAGCTGACTTTGGCCCAACTACAAAATTGCTTGCGGGAACAAAAGGGTGAATCATCTATTTCCATGCATCAACGGTTCCACACCCTATCACATGACAGCTAAAACCAATCAACAGGTAATCAACCGCTGCCCAACCGGAACAGAGACCGTGACAGAAGCTTTCTCTTTTCCACAATCAACAACAACCAGTGAGCCGGCACAACAAGTCAACCAGCACACATTATGGCCTTGACCATCTCACATGTGCCTGTAGTTACACACTGGATACCAAAAGAGAAGACGACGCGACAGACCAAGGCCAAATTGGTAGTTTTCATTGACAGATCTTCTTGGCTGTGGTATCGACTGCTATCAAACTCTCCAAATGACCAAAAGAAAAGAGAACTGGAAGAAAATGGAAAATATAGAAGGAACTAGGGACTTAGTGGCTCTTCAATCTCATCCAAGTTTCTGGGAGAACAGCATTTAAACGATTTCTCTTTCAGAGCCTCCAGACTAGCAAGCTTTTACTTGTTTTCAGATCAAGAATTGGGAGAGAAATGAAACCAATAAGAGATAAAAGTATGAAGGAAAAAAGCAAATATAAAACAACCCCTTGTTCTAAGCCTGTTTTCAATTTCACAAGAGTGAAACTCGTAAAGAGATAGAGTGGTCCAGTGCAGTTAGGCTGGAGGCCGAGGTAAAAAGTTAAAGAAATATATGTAGATTGCACGTTTTATTTCCTCTTGACTTCCCTGATTATCTAATAATGTACTATTTTTCAACTTACGTAACTGTTTATGAATTCCAGGAAAAAAAGACTTAATTGCTTTAAATTTTTATTTTTCCCAAGAGATTTTTCCTTGGGTAGTTTGTCTTTGAAATGTTTGGCTTTATCGAGTTGTCTTGAACTCATACAAGTCCATCGGAAGAAATAAAAGGCAATTCCAAGTGTTTTTGTTCTTGGAGAGTTTTACAATGATGGGTCCTTTGATTTTTTATTTGATTTTTTTTGTGTCCATTGTTGGAACCCTCCAGACCAATTTTGGTACTCTCTAGGCTTGCTTTGGAGCCCCTTTGGATTTCTGTGTGATAGCCCGTACCTTGTACTATGCTGACGAGGCTATAAAACATTGTACATAAAAAGTAGAGCCTTTGAACTGTCAGTACGTCCAACAGATATCTCTTAATATAAAGACAGGTGTATTTTATTGAAGAGAAGATAACCCTAACACCTACCCATAACCACTTATAGGAGATTGTAACAAGTACCCCTGTTGAATACAAGCGAGAAAAAAAGCTAATGTTTGGAGGAATGACAATGGGATGACGTCGGATGATTGTGTGACCAGAAGGCTGTCCTGTTCGAGGCTCTTTGCCTTCTAACACTATTTTTGTCATGAACAGTATGGTTTCAAAGGTTAGTTTAGACTTTAAACATAAAAAATAAAGTTATTGGCAGAGAGAATAGAAAATATCACAGTTTTGGTTTTCGTTGAGCGAANATACCTATTCCACACATGAACAAGGTCATGCTCTGTTCCTTAAGAAGTGGATCCTTGTTATGTAATGCGGCAGTACAATGCACAAACATAATGTCTGATCCTGTCCATTAGGTACGGATAATATCCATAGGCACAGGTTCCAACCCAGTTCAGTGCACACATTTTTAACTCTGGAATTCAAAATCCTCTTCATTTATACTATAAGATATTTTCAATTCAGCCGTTCTATGATGATTAAAAATTTTTGCACTTTTGTAAAATGAAGAACTGTAAATTTGTTATGTAATGCCTACTGTGTTCTAAGAGACAATTCTAGTCTGTAGTAATTTCTACAGTGACGTAAGCCATTGCCAATTTAAGAGCATCAAAATTGACAAACAAAAATATATTTTCAAAGAAAAATATTTTCGAAAGATACTTGCTATTAGATGGCAAGACAAAGCTACCACTTATATTGAGGAGATTAGGCAGTGCCAGGATAAGCACCTACATCAAGTGTCCAAGACTGTCTGTGACGGACATGTACTTTAAATTTTTGAGAACATCCCAGCAAATACTGCCAATACACTGTGTAGCGCGCCACAGGATAACACACACGTGTTGAGTACGACGGAACTTTATTTCTTAATCTTCAATATAACGTTTCATACAACATTGTAGAACTCCTTGTAAGTTCCTTGAAAACGCTTTCCACGTTCCTGTGGGTAGCTAACACTTTCTTATTTCTTAGACATTCTTAGCACCACTTGCTCAGATGGTGGCTTTACAAGAGCTGACTTTGGCCCAACTACAAAATTGCTTGCGGGAACAAAAGGGTGAATCATCTATTTCCATGCATCAACGGTTCCACACCCTATCACATGACAGCTAAAACCAATCAACAGGTAATCAACCGCTGCCCAACCGGAACAGAGACCGTGACAGAAGCTTTCTCTTTTCCTCAATCAACAACAACCAGTGAGCCGGCACAACAAGTCAACCAGCACACATTATGGCCTTGACCATCTCACATGTGCCTGTAGTTACACACTGGATACCAAAAGAGAAGACGACGCGACAGACCAAGGCCAAATTGGTAGTTTTCATTGACAGATCTTCTTGGCTGTGGTATCGACTGCTATCAAACTCTCCAAATGACCAAAAGAAAAGAGAACTGGAAGAAAATGGAAAATATAGAAGGAACTAGGGACTTAGTGGCTCTTCAATCTCATCCAAGTTTCTGGGAGAACAGCATTTAAACGATTTCTCTTTCAGAGCCTCCAGACTAGCAAGCTTTTACTTGTTTTCAGATCAAGAATTGGGAGAGAAATGAAACCAATAAGAGATAAAAGTATGAAGGAAAAAAGCAAATATAAAACAACCCCTTGTTCTAAGCCTGTTTTCAATTTCACAAGAGTGAAACTCGTAAAGAGATAGAGTGGTCCAGTGCAGTTAGGCTGGAGGCCGAGGTAAAAAGTTAAAGAAATATATGTAGATTGCACGTTTTATTTCCTCTTGACTTCCCTGATTATCTAATAATGTACTATTTTTCAACTTACGTAACTGTTTATGAATTCCAGGAAAAAAAGACTTAATTGCTTTAAATTTTTATTTTTCCCAAGAGATTTTTCCTTGGGTAGTTTGTCTTTGAAATGTTTGGCTTTATCGAGTTGTCTTGAACTCATACAAGTCCATCGGAAGAAATAAAAGGCAATTCCAAGTGTTTTTGTTCTTGGAGAGTTTTACAATGATGGGTCCTTTGATTTTTTATTTGATTTTTTTTGTGTCCATTGTTGGAACCCTCCAGACCTATTTTGGTACTCTCTAGGCTTGCTTTGGAGCCCCTTTGGATTTCTGTGTGATAGCTCGTACCTTGTACTATGCTGACGAGGCTGTAAAACATTGTACATAAAAAGTAGAGCCTTTGAACTGTCAGTACGTCCAACAGATATCTCTTAATATAAAGACAGGTGTATTTTATTGAAGAGAAGATAATGTTTTTAACACCTACCCATAACCACTTATAGGAGATTGTAACAAGTACCCCTGTTGAATACAAGCGAGAAAAAAAGCTAATGTTTGGAGGAATGACAATGGGATGACGTCGGATGATTGTGTGACCAGAAGGCTGTCCTGTTCGAGGCTCTTTGCCTTCTAACACTATTTTTGTCATGAACAGTATGGTTTCAAAGGTTAGTTTAGACTTTAAACATAAAAAATAAAGTTATTGGCAGAGAGAATAGAAAATATCACAGTTTTGGTTTTCGTTGAGCGAAAATAATTCTGTTTGCATACGGAGATATAATGTCAATGCTCTGCTGGTCGCAGAATACGATTAATAAAATATGTCATCGGCTAAGAACAGAAATAAATAGAAATCTTTGTGGTTTTTCAGGGCAGTCTTTGTGGTTTTGTGGAAGAACTGTAAAGGAATACAGAAATATGAAAGTTTTAAATATTTCCTTTCTGAAATCTGGTTTTTTGAGAGGATCCTCTGCTAACTCGCAAAGTCGCCTTAAAGTTAACTTTCCATTATGTTTTTCAAAACTATTTAAGTCACAATTGATACTGACTGTTAAAAATTGCTCGCTTCGTTTAAAAAACTAAAATCGAAAACTCTACAGCAAGGGTCCATGACCCTTGGGTAATGTAAACCAAATGGTATGAAAGAGTATGAGACACGACCTCAGAACTTTCGCATTTTTTACTCTACTGCATATATATATATATATGGTGAAGGACAAAAAATCAACAAAACTAAGTTTAGAACTGTCAGTTTCAGGTTTTGTTGATTTTTTTTGTCTTTCACCATATGACAGCTCTAATATTCTTATATTATTGAGCACTGCCGATTGCTTAAAATAATAATTACATTACTTCGATACTGGTGTATATATATATATANCTTCGTTTAAAAAACTAAAATCGAAAACTCTACAGCAAGGGTCCATGACCCTTGGGTAATGTAAACCAAATGGTATGAAAGAATATGAGACACGACCTCAGAACTTTCGCATTTTTTACTCTACTGCATATATATATATATATATATATATATATATATGGTGAAGGACAAAAAATCAACAAAACTAAGTTTAGAACTGTCAGTTTCAGGTTTTGTTGATTTTTTTTGTCTTTCACCATATGACAGCTCTAATATTCTTATATTATTGAGCACTGCCGATTGCTTAAAATAATAATTACATTACTTCGATACTGGTGTATATATATATATATATAAGAGATCACTGTCTTTGTACTACTTTTCAGAAACAAAATTGTGAGAGGAACTAGGGCCACTCACAAAAATCATTAAAATGTATACAAGGATGATATATATATATATATATATATATCATAATATGGATCTTGATTATTAATCATCTGACTTGCTAACATTTGCTTAACTTTTTTTCATATAACTTAAGACGACTCAAAATAAAAATATGCACGTTTTTAAGTGCGGAAGTTTTTATTTGCTTCTCTCTTTCAAGAGATTGCTGAAAGAGAGATTACTATGATAATAATTTCCTTAACTCCTAAACTAAATATACTGGTTCTTTCATTAATAGCTCCCACCTCCCCCAATCAACGAGCAATTGGTCTGTTAATAACTGTCACAAATATCAAACATTACATCAATAATGTCCTAAAATTATGGTTGAATCCAGTCGCTGTGGTGCTCTGCCTACGTGATGCGGGCTTCCTGGCAAACCCTGGGGAACAACCACCACCATTACAACAAAAAATATCCATCTATGTAATAGCTGGACAGAGGTACAGAGCAAGTAAAAATAAACAGAAAGCATGCAATTGGTCAAGGACAACAAAGTAAATAAAGATCAAAGGAAAACAATCAACTTTAATGGTTGTACTCGCCAAAAAATATGTGGATTGAAGCTTTTTGGTCCTAAGACTGTCGTGACTAAAAGCATCACGATGTATTTATTATTGACATAAAAGGTGTAATAACTCGCCCTCAAACACTCTCAAATTAGTCTTTTAACACAAATTTTCATCTAGGTCAAATCTGAAAAGGGCGGGTCGACTGTCTATTCTAAATACACGTATTGCACCCATGCTCAAATTCACAAAGTGTGTTTGAAAAGTACTATTTTATCTTACAGTTTGAACCACTTTAACACAGTGAATTCGAATCTAACGAAATCTAACACAGTGAATTCGAATCTAACGAAATCTAACACAGTGAATTCGAATCTAACGAAATCTAACACAGTGAATTCGAATCTAACGAAATATAATACAGTGGATTCGAATCTAACGAAATCTAACACAGTGAATTCGAATCTAACGAAATCTAACACAGTGAATTCGAATCTAACGAAATCTAACACAGTGAATTCGAATCTAACGAAATCTAACACAGTGAATTCGAATCTGACGAAATCTAACACAGTGAATTCGAATCTAACGAAATCTAACACAGTGAATTCGAATCTAACGAAATCTAACACAGTGAATTCGAATCTAACGAAATCTAACACAGTGGATTCGAATCTAACGAAATCTAACACAGTGAATTCGAATCTAACGAAATCTAACACAGTGAATTCAAATCTTCAATCTTTTTGAATAAAGTATGATAATTGAGAAGCCTCCCTTGAGGGACCTTGTTGACAAGTTAAATTCGTGGCTTTTGTACTCATCCTTTGTATTCAATGTTGGTTTTATTTCCCGAATGAGTAATGCCTCTAATGTCATTAACTTGTATTCCGACTTAGTCGACTTTGCTATTTTTTCTGCATGATTAATTGATAGCTCCACGCTACACATTTTAAAATGCTGTCCCACGGCTTTATATTTATGCTCCTTTTACACGGGTTAGAGGCATTATTCATTAGGGAAATAAAACCAACATTGAATACAAAGGACGAGTACAAAAGCCGCGAATTAGTCATAAAAATTTAACTTGTCAACAAGGTCCCTCAAGGGAGGCTTCTCAATTATCATAGTTTATTCAAAAAGATTGAAGAGTCGAATTCACTGTGTTTGAACCACTTTAATCATTCTGTAATAATTTTAAAACTGCACTTGGTTTTCTTCTGCATAATTAATTTAAAATTGTATATAGTAAAATAATAAAGTTATAATAAATTAACCTAATGAATTTAATAAATTCTATAAATTATAATAAATTTACAGGTGTATAAACACAAAGGACACAATTGATTGCAGTTCTTATTAACTGATCTGTGTTTCCCTTTAAAAGATTCAGAGTAAATAAATAAGTAAATAAATAAATATACCATACAGGGAATTGAAGTTTTTGTTTCTGGGACTGTCACGATCGGAAAACACACGACTTTACTACATTAGCTTACAAGTTAAGCAGGCGTATTTCATCCTTTGCTGTGGATGCAAAAGATGCAACAAGTAATCCTTACACACATACATACACACACACACACACACACCAACTGATCTTTAGATAAAAACGTGTTATTTCTTTATTTAAGTTAAATTTGAAAAAGGCCAGTCAAAATTAACTGTATTTCCAAATACACTAATTCCATCCAAGTTTACAAAATATATTTCAAATATACTACTCCGTCGTAGAAGCAAATTTTTCAAACGTTTTTTTTTCTTGCGTGCTGAGGTTTTGGTAATACTTTTCTTTAACTTTCTGCCTTCCTGAGCTTCTGGGACATATTCAGTAGTGTAAACAAAATTACGGATAGTGAGTGTGAGAATGCAATTCGACCTTCCTTCCTCTCCCTGCATTTTAATGAGAGTTTTTTGGCTATAATAATAATGATGATAATAATAATAATAATAATAATAGTAGTAGTAGTAGTAGTAGTAGTAGTAGTAGTAGTAGCAGTAGTAGCAGCAGTAGTAGTAGTAGTAGTAGTAGTAGTAACAGAAGCAGTAACAAATAGTAACATTGTTGCCACATAGACGCGATATAGACAACAAATTAAAAGGTTATCTGATCAATGGAAAGGAGAACAGTAGCCAAGTTTGAGAAGAAATATGTAATGGCTGTAAATTAAAGTTTAAAAATACAGTTATGTTCATTACTTACGTGAATTATTTCAAACAATGTATTATTTACGCGCATTATTTCAAATAGTCTTATTTCAGCTACTTTTAATGTTACTACCCCTACACCAAAACCACTTTTTCTACTACTGCCCAAGACAGCCTTACGATTGACTTCACAAGGGAAACGGAACTACGGGCTCCCCAAGGAGACAGGTCGCCGCATAATTGAGAGGGGCCTGAAGGGCAGGAGACTTCAATCGGCCCAAGAAGACTGCAACAAACTGAACCAAGTGGTGAGGCCTTGCTGCTGCCACCACTACCAAACGGGAGACGTGTATTGTTAGTACATCATCTTCTCCTTCCGCCAGTACTACAAGTACAACTACAGTCACTGCATCCGTCCATGTTACGCCTACTATTCCAACTACTGGCACTTTTTTATTAATTGAGGTATTACAATCATCATCACCAATACTCTTATCACCAAGTAAATATCACGTGTTCTGTTACTGCTAATTCTACTGCTGCCATTACCATGTTACCATAACCATTGTTACCATCATCCGTACCACCAATGTTACTGTTAGTGTTACCATGGCTATTACTACTACCGATCCTATTATTACGGTTACCAATAGAACTAATACTGTTTTTTAACAATTGCTACTAGGTTTACCAACACAACTAGCATTAACGAAAGAATTTATAAGAAGGGAATTAATAGAGATAAAAGGAAAACCATTAGTTGGCTGTGTTTTTATAGATAAAATAGTTAAACCTTTATGACCTTCACCTTAGAAATTCATCAGCTGGACAAATCCTGGATAAGAAAAAGATAGTTATCCATTACACATAACCAATGACCTTTTCGTTGGATAATCTGACACTTAGATTATAAAGTGAAACAGCCAAAACTTTTTGTTAATAATATAAGAATGTTAAGTAGTAGCATTTTTAGCGATTAAGTACTTTGTTTTAAAAACAGCATAAAGGCAAATTTACTGGAAGCAACATTATTTACCCAAGATGAAATTGAAGGGATTCTTTAACATACAGTTCACAATAAAATCAATACCGCTAATTCTGAAAAGGATAAAACCATAAAAATACATATGGCTTTAGTGCACATTACAGAATAGAAGGTTGAGCGTAACACTTAAAAAATGGCCCGCCTCCGGGGATATGGAACATAGGTTTTATTTTTCGGGGATATCGAAATGTTATCGAGTAGATATTTACTGGTCAGTCAGTTATGAAAGACCACTGTCTTATCGTAAACATAGTATCGTGAATATTGGGAATATTATATTGTGATTATTATATCGTACATATCATGAAAAATCACTGTGATATTAAGCACAAGATTTGTTTTTCTAGAATATTGAATGGTATTTTATTGATGCTTACAGGTCACTCAGTCAGGAATAATCACCATCCAGTTTCTGAAATTCAATTTACATATGTACCTCACGATTCATTGAAAATGACGAGAGCTGATTTTTATGAACCAGTCCCTTACAACAGCAAGTAATTCGCTATTATTTTTATAACAGCACGTATCCTACTGTAGACATAACACAGATTAAAACTCCACAAACATTCTTAACTATCCAAATATATTTGTCGACGGTAATAGCTTTCCATAGTCAATTTTTTTGAAATTGGATGAGTATATAAAAAAATATTTAACCTATAATTCCCCCTGCATGTTGTGCTCAGTGTAAGCAAAATTGAAAAAAGAAAACTCGAGGAGCTGAATTAAATTAACAACGTAACTTTACAGAGTTTTACTCTGATTTTCTGCTTTAATAATATTAATAATATGTTACCAAGACTAATGTAAACATATCATTTAATCGTTGAACGGGGTCATACTGAGAAAACTTATGTTCGTTGTGTCATTAATACTCATACACAAACACACAAACATATATATTCTATATATAGAGAATATATCTTCCATATCTTCTATATCTTCTATATATGCTCTGTATTTTCTATATACTATACATATACATATATATATACATATATATACATTTATTATGTATTTGTTTCTTTACTTTGTGTGTGGTATTACTCTGTATGTGGTATGTAAACTAGACGCTGGTGTGCAACAAGGTTGGTTAGTCGATTACGTATTGTTTTCAACACACATTTACACGTGTACATATTTAGTTATCTTCATTGGTTTATCGACTCTGAAATGTCTACTTATCTAAGCATTAGGCAGCTCTACCGTGGTCTTTTAATTTCATATTTGTTTATTGCGTTCTGTCACAAATATCCTTCCCCCAAATCAAATAGGTCACAGTACATCCATTCATATTTTTTTACATCAGAGTGGAAAATGATTGCAGCAGATGTAAAAGAGGAAATGATCTGATAGAAAAAAGAAGGAACAGTAAAGCTGAAATAATGTTGCCACATTTTGTTATCTATTTTATCTCCCTCTTATGGAGGCTGTATATATACCTGTATTTATCTTCATATCTCCTTGCTTGTTGTTGAACGTGGTGTTTTGTTCGTATCGATATCTAGATAGTGTGAACTAGTCGATCATAGCAACAATGTAGGTGAACAGGTCAACCTGGAATTCGGAGTGAGGGGAAGAAGTATTGACTACACAATTAGAGCCTTTCTGCTTGTCATATGTTAACTTGTTGGAAAAATAAAAAGCAATCATCAGGAAAGTGCTATCAGGACTAACTAAAAGTGATTCACAGGGCCTGGTGTTTATGTATTTCTGTGTATTTCTGTATGTATTTCTGTATGTATTTCTGTATGTATTTCTGTATGTATTTCTGTATGTATTTCTGTATGTATTTCTGTATGTATTTCTGTATGTATTTCTGTATGTATTTCTGTATGTATTTCTGTATGTATTTCTGTATGTATTTCTGTATGTATTTCTGTATGTATTTCTGTATGTATTTCTGTATGTATTTCTGTATGTATTTCTGTATGTGTTTGTGTATGTATTTCTGTATGTATTTCTGTATGTATGTATGTGTGTATGTATGTATGCATGCATATATATGTATGCGTAAATATATACACATATACATATACATCTATCTATCTCTGTGTGTGTGTGTGTGTGTGTGTGTGTGTGTGTGTGTGTGTGTGTGTAAAAGCACAATAAAAACAACTGCAATTTCGCTGCGACTTCAAATTTTTTGCATTGCATATATCAGACAACTGACAATGTTTATCTTCACAGAGAATTTGTTATCTTATTTATAACATAATTAGGTGAAAAATGACTTAACGGAGTAAACTAGCGATATATATTAAGTGCAATAAGACCTTACATGCAGAAATTGCACTGTAATATGCTACAAATAGTAACAATTGTACTAATAAAAGTGATCCTAAAAGTCATTATTTTTCATCTTATTCTTAGAAGGAAGTGACATTTTGTTGAATTCCTCTTGCATTTGGGAGATGTGGCAATCTTGATGCTGTCTCTCTTTGATAAATAGAGATTTACTGTCTCGTTTATTTGAAGGGCAGGCTTATTGGAAACAATACACTACTACAAAAAACGCGGTCATTACAGTAATATAGAAATGGTTACATTGAGCAGTTTTACTGCTAATGACGTTATTTATAGGTTTTAGGTTTTATAAAGAAATTACGATTTATTTATAGCTATTCATTGACTCGTACGTGTAGCCTGTATCTGTGTAAGTGCAGTATTCGTCTATCAGTTGAATATTCCTGCTATATTTGGTCAGGTGCTGTTCTTAGGTATCTTGTACTGTTAGATAAAATCCAAATAAGAATTGAGTATCCCTTATAAAAAAGCTTGGTCTGTAACATGCACGAAAAACTGAATGGGGAGCCGTGAAATATTGTTTATAAGAAGTGTTGAAAAACCTATCGACAATTGGAGTGAGCAAAGAGAATATCTTAAAAACAGCTGATTTTCTTTAGGAGATAAAGCCCAAACAGATGGGATTGTTGGGGCTTGTAATGAAAAATCAACCTTTGGAAACCTGTGATTGTCAGGAAAGATAGGGGAAAAAGTCCAGAAAGAAAGCGTACAATGTGGTTACCGAATTTGAAAGGTTAGATTAGTGCCAGGGGAGTGAAACAAAGGGAGGTGGAAATACCTAATGTCGCTAAGTACCAAGCGTTAGTTACGGAAGTCAATAATTGCTGCCAAGATGCTAGTGATAATGAAGATAATGATAATGAGTTTATATGTTCTGCTCTGGCTTCCAGGATCAGTTCTTCATCTCATTCTCTCATTATTCCATCAAATTGCTTGTTCTGTATTTCCACAGAAGATGCTTCTTTGAGTTAGCTTCCCATGTTGCCACTCGACTGTCTGCCAACTCCAATCAATTTACTGTCGACATTCCTTTACCTTTGGAGTTTTTGTTATGAAAGTTTAGCGTCTTTTTACTTTTCTGATCAGAAAGATTTATTAAATTTAAAAAGAGTGCCAGTGGTCATTTCTCTTTTCCCTTAATTTACTACATTTTTCGTTTGTTCTTTGTTTATTTCTGAGTAGCTCCTCATGGTATCAGTGGCTTTTAGCTTCATTAGAAGTGAAAGTAAATTCTAAAAAGAATGAGAATTCTTGACTTCATGGATTCATTGGAATCGTATTTATAAAACCTTAATCATATCATAGTCTTCTCATTGTTGATTAAACAGTTTTGACGACGGCTATCTTGGGTGGTAGCAGTTGTGTTTTATCTTTTCTTATGGCCAGAAATTACAAGAATAAATCACAGGGCCATTTATGCTATTTATTTGGCACACAAAATTACATTTTTTAAACTTTTGCGTAAGTCCAGAAACAAGAAACATATTTAAGATGCAACTCATACACCTCAGTGAACTAAAAATATCATTATACAAAGATCAAAGGTTAGAAAAAAAAGAAGCTTATATCGTGGTAAAAGTAGTATTAATGCTGTTTTATAGTATTTGTATTGCTAGTGATATTTGTTATGATAGTAAAGTGATCATACTCTTGTTTCTATTGGTATTTATAAAGAAAATATCATTATTTGTTTACATTTCAACAGGAAATGTGGTCAACTGTTACAGGCGATTTGAAACGAGTCTAGTGTTTGTTTTAGTGGTATTCTAAATGATAGTAATTTATATTGTGCAGTTTGATTTCATGCCGCTATGGTGCTCAGTTGGATTGGCCTTAAATGTGTTAATAAAGGTACTTCTTCATTTGTCATGGTAGTAACGAATAAAAGATACCTGACGTCTGATGCCGGTGGCAATAAGGTAAAACATGTGTATGATAATTACATGCTATATATATTGATATAAACTAATAAGAAACTATGTAAAAAGTATGAAAAATTAAATATCCAGTAGCTTGTTATGATTCAGCAAATTTCAAAATTCGTCATCACCAATGCTGATATAACCTCTGATGCCTATCGTACGGCAATTCAGTATATGTTAAGGTGTTTGCACGTCACCGCATACACAGTTTGGGTTACCATTCAGACGAACTTTATGCATGATTGCATGCTAAATAAATATGACATCAAAAACCCACGAGTTAATGGATTCATAAAAGACATAGTGTATCGCATTAAAGGAGAGCTGCTAAAAAGCGCTTTAGAAAATCTCCTAAGAGTATAAACAGACAAAAAATGACCAAACTCCGCAATAAAGCGGTAAAAGCAGACTTTGCAAAACCAAACAAATGATAAGAGAAGCAAAGACAATGCCATTACGCAAACAGTTGACTTAAATATGCTGTATGTTTTCCAATGAAAAAAGTGAGTGCTCAAGCTCAGATAAATTATTTACTTCAGGATATACAGAGGCAGAAAAACCACAAAAAAAGGAGGATTTACTCTCATACTTACAAGTGGAATTTGGCTGTGTCCATTGATCCCCTCGTTTTTGGGTAGTTTGCTTGTTAATTGTACATGTCCAGGTAGAGGTAATTTACTTTGTAAGTTGCTTGCCTTTGGTGGTGGTATTCGACTCAACATATCAGCTAATATAGACAAGAATGGACTACAGTTTTATTGAATGCTATAGTTCTTGTGCTATAGGCGAACTCTTTGTCTGCGGTCATAATCCGAATGTAATTGAACACTTTAAGTGAAATCTTTAAACAAACCTAGGTTTCATTTGTTAATTCGAACGATTTTCTCAAAATAATCTCTTGTTAGATAAAATAGTGATCTGCTGGCAGTAGTCCCTATTGTTATTATGAGTGCTTAACAATGTAGAGATAAGCTAAGTAGCTTTCTTCAGTCACAGTAACAACTTGTGCTCAAGGAGATAGTTTGGACAACACATAGGAACATAAAAGGATAATTCGTGCACTCAGTATTTCAGTTTTCTAAAAGCCACCTTGGAACAATAGCTGTAGGGGGATTCAGTTAAAGTTCTATAAAGCTGACTGTTCCTAAGTCATATGTTAGATTGGTACAACATATGGACTTCATAATCTTTCTTAACTGCATTCTCACAAACAAAAGGATATTGAATGGGATTTTATCAAAATGGAATTGACTTTTGTTAAATTATTGCAATAGGTTTATGGGCTGAAGTAAAATTGTCGCATTTTTACACAGCATTTTTCCTGTCGTTTTAACTCTCTGACTAGAATAACGGAGTGTATGCAATGAATGCAGACATTTCACAATGAGAAAAAAATTGTGATATTACTGTGTCTTTTACGGGTTTATATGGTCTAGTGACGCCAATTGTATTGTAATAAGTACCACAAAGACCCTTGAATAAACCGTGACTGAGTGCAAGCCGTACCTCAAACTCTCTGGGTTCATTTGGCTGATTAAAGTCAAGAGCTTGTATAAGATTCACCCTTAGTTTATGATACATTCTTAAATGAAGGCACCGCTATTAAATGACCTCCCACTCTTGTTCAGGTTGGGATCACCATAAATCTAATACGTAATATAAGATATGATTCATTAATGGTTGCAGCAGTTATACATAACGCAATTATAATTCCCAGTATTAAATTTCATAGGTCTTATTTTCAAAGAGAAAAGTTCAGATGCATGGAATATTGTTAACGCTCCTGATCGACTGTTTACCTCCTTTCTCAATCTTCTAGACCAAATCTAATGTCCAGTTTCCAGCCTGATTGGTTCTGAGTTTTCTGAAATCCTTGAAATCTTTTCACATTGCCAGACGATGTCATCTCTTTCCCTTTTCTTAGAGTAAGTCTATGGCCGATGTAGTCCGAAGCTGTCTTCTCTTGTACCACCACTCTTGATTATCATATCATTAGTCGTTCTTCAACAATGTTTCACCTGTTTTCTGTCAAGGTGCCAATGTGCACAACTTCCACAGGTTTCTTTCTCGCACTGGTACTTTTTCGAATTCTCCTTCTTCTTCTTCCTTCTGTAATGTGTGGAGCCTGGATTCCACCGCATTGGTTAATTTAGTTGAAAGGGGGAAAGCTAGCGAGCGGCCACGAGGTCAAGAATTCCTATTGCCGATCTTATTGTTTTTGAATTTATCGTTTATTATCGTATTGCTGTTGTATCTGGATTACCTTAGCAAATATATAACACTTCCCTGGTGGTTAAAATCATAAGCAGTTTAAAGTTTTTGGTAACAGATATCTTGCAGCTAGCTATTGTACTTATTCTACCTAGCATAGCTTTTTCTTGTCGCCCTGAGCTTTTTAATGACATTAGGGCATTCGTATCGCTTCAGTAAAAAAATAGACATTTTTCTCAATTTTAGTATCTTATTAAAAACCACAAAGAGGACAGCGTTAACTCTAAGGCCTGGAAGCACGAACATAAAGAAATTATAAGCGGGAAATATTTTTGAACACAATTTGATTTCGGTAGTTCGGGTTACACACAGGGGATAGTAGCAACGCCATAGGCAAAGCCGATATCATAAACTACAACGAGTCTGGCTGTTAGGTATCTATTTTATGATCTAGAATTTTATACAAAATAGAATTGTAAAAGGTAGTAAAAGGAGTTATATTAAGGTATATTCAACAGGTTTATGTTCCAAAATTATTTTATGCTCTATTGCAAAATTCATAACTGAATCTTGCATAGAAATTTAACATAAATTATTAAAAATTTGAATTGACTATTTAATATTTTCTTTGTTCTCAATGTAATATTTTTCATAGTCAATCATTTTTGCTTGTTCTTCTATTGCAAAATAAGCGAACTTCTATTTGTAAATTAACAGATTTTCTGGTTATTTTCTAGAATTCGAAAAACGAACCATCTATCAAAGAAAGCCTTTTAACGTCAAAGACATCTTGAAACTTCAAAATTCAGACTTAACAGTTATTTATTTGACGAACTTTACTATATTACAAGCTAAATAATTTTGGTCACTAAATTCAGTTATTGACTGGTTCTCTAGCTTTTCATGACACTTTTTGTAAGAGATAGACATTAATTTTGTGGTTTGATATTTCTGGAACACCACGTATAGGATATTATGATGTAAACAATCCTATATTTAAGCCTTGAAAGCGCTCCGTGTAGTAATTCGTAAATATAAAATCTTTGCAGTTGGCATGAGAAATATATTCCATTTAATACTTCATCGTTATCAATCGAAAGATTCTTATTTTAAAAACACAACCTGAAAACCTCAACTAAAAAATCTACTCCATATCCAAAGGACGCTATAGAGGTGTTATTAATTACACATCACTAGGAAACAAAACAATAGGGACATGATAATACAAAAGGAAAATTAACTAACAAGAAAACAATGGATACCAGGGAGAGGGAAAACGATAACAAAGCAATTATGCGCGATACATGAGGTAAAAGGATAAATCGCTACGAAGCTCCCCCGCCTGGTGAGCAAGTGCAAAATTGTGAACGATAAAAACTAATAAAAAATAGAGTGCACATTGAAAAGTTTCTAATTAAAGTGAAAGACGGTCAGGAAAATGCACCTGACGACCAGAACGAGTTTTTCTAATGTTAGTATCTTGAGTAAGTCTATCTTGATTAAGTCTCTGCGAAGAAAATTCTTGAATCCCAACTGATGGTATATCTGGAATGTCCAGGAATGCAGGTTTCAATCTGTCCAAACTGATATGATCTTCCTTGTTGTTAAGTTCAATGTTAAAATATTTGGAGTCTCTCTTTAAAACTTTAAATGGTCCACGATACGGAGGTTGTAGTGACGGCTTGACAGAATCATCGCGAACAAATACATGTGTACAAGATGAAAGGTCAGGTGGAACAAACGAACGGTTAGTATTACGTCGAGTTTGTTTAACTTGCAAATCAGACATACAGCGCTTTAGACGATCAGCATAATCACTTGGATCTAACGATTCAGTAGATGTAGGCGTGAAAAACTGAGTTTTCAAAGAGGATTTCAAAGTGCGATGGAAACGCTCTACTAAACCATTAGCGATTGGATGGTAAGCAGTGGAACGAATACGATTTGTACCAAGACACTGTGTAAGTGAGCGAAACAGATGAGACTCAAATTGAGCACCGTGATCAGTCGTGATGGTAGATGATAATCCAAAGACAGCTATCCAGCGTTGAACGAAAGCATGAGCAACAGTATCTGCTGTGACATTTGAAATGGGGATGGCTTCCGGCCAGCGAGTAAATCGATCAATACAAGTCAATAGATAGCGATATCCATTGGAGAGAGGCAATGGTCCAACCAAATCTAGATGGACGTGATCAAATCGAACATCAGGTGATGCAAAAGTACTAAGCGGAGTGATTGTGTGACGA
This sequence comes from Morbakka virulenta, assembly GCA_003991215.1. NCBI lineage: Eukaryota > Metazoa > Cnidaria > Cubozoa > Carybdeida > Carukiidae > Morbakka > Morbakka virulenta. The sequence goes on along the minus strand of RDPX01000294.1, from coordinate 1,142,326 downwards.
TGAACTTTAGCACACTGACAACAAAGACAGGATCTAGTTCACTGACGAATATCTCTTTTGATGCCGGGCCAAAACGTTGGGTGATCAGCTTTTGAGTGGCACGGATTCCAGGATGCGCAAGACAATGCAAACTGTCAAATACGGAACGGCGATGAGACTTCGGAATATAAGGACGAGGTGTACCAGTCGAATAATCACACATAATCGTTTTTGAGGAATACGGAATAGGAATGTCTCGAAATTGCAATGAAGAGGAACGCTGAACATTTTTGAAATCTTCATCGCGTTGTTAAGCAATAGCTAGCTCTGTTCAAAATCAATGCCAGAAGTTAACGAATTAATTTCAACGCGAGATAGCTGTCTTTGGAGTACCATCTACCATCACGACTTATCGCGGTGCTCAATTTGAGTCTCATCTGTTTCGGAATAAAGCTTATTTGTTTTAGATTTCATCGATTCAATACCTTGTATTTGAGATGTTTCCATACACTTGGTTGCAGAAAAATTGAAGTCTGAGCATCTTTCTGAAATTTTAAACAAAACAAAGAAACGAGTATCAAAGCAACAATCACTATCACACTAATATGTTAATCTTCTTCGGATAATACTGATCAAGAACCAGATTACAGAAAAGTTCTTCCAGAATGAACTTATGTTAGTCAAAATAACCGTCGATTCTAAATTTATCTTAAAATATCGAAAGTATGATTTAATTTTCTATCACTGTCTTGTTAATGTTAATATTGATCATATTCAATTAAGTCTCTTGTGTTCATTATTCGTGGTCCAGTTAAGGCTGGTTCTTCTATTGCAATCTGACAGTATTAACAAAAGTACGTTGAAAAGCGGCATGAAGAGATTAGCGTAAGACAAACCCTATCTAATGTAAATTAACAAAAAATACATCGTACATAGGCATATTTATCTGATCATTACTTGAATTATTTTATTGTTATCTGCTGGCTCTACAATCAGAAGGATATTTCTGCGTAATATTGTTTCTGCTTTACACCCCCCCCCCCTCCAAATCCCTGCTGTGTCGTGATTGTCGTGAGTGTCGTCACTGTCGCGATACTCGGGTTCTCGTGAGTTTAAAAAAAAATCTGACAAAATTGGAACACTGTGTTTATCTTGAAATTGAAATTTTCAATTTTTTCCGTGATTTTTTTTCTTGTTCTTAATTTACTTTTGGAACTCTTTCATATACAATTAGCTAATGAAGAAAAAGCATTTGTCAATTGTAAATTGTGAGAGTTATATTTTATCAATGTTAGTCGTATGGTACACATTTTTTTCTCCAGCAATTTGGGTTCAGGCGGTGCCCTTCAGAGGGACCTTGTTTTGACAGTGAGGAATTTCTTGGCCTGAAGCCCATCCTTACTTTAACCAATGGCTGTTTCTTTTATAAAGTTCCCACGTCTCCTCGCCTGCTCGGGGAATCGAACCCGGAGCCTCTTGGTTACGGTGCAACTTCACTAATCATTAAGCCACGCTCTTCTAACTAGGCTATTCACGTACTTGTATTTAATTTCCCCGCAATGGGATCAGATCTGTAATGAGTACATCATTGGATGGAGCGTTGTCTTTCAAATGTCAAGAGGAATTGAATTTGTAACAAGATCTGAGTGTTACACAGTTAAAGGAAAGGTGTTTTAGATCGTAATCGGATTACCTTGGATACCTACTATACGAAAAAACACGATTCTGCGAGAATAGTCTACCATAGAAATATTACATTTCCCTGAAACTGGGAATTAGAAGGTGCGCTTCAGAGTAACTTTGTTTTAACAGTAAGAAATTTATTGGCCAGATTCTATTCCTGACGTCAACCAAGGGCTTTTTCTTTTGTAAAGTTCCCAAGTCTCCTCGCCCGCTCGGGGAATCGAATCCGGAAACTCTTGGTTACTGTGCAACTGCACTAATCATTAAGCCAAGACTCCTCCAGACGTATGCTACACATAGCATAGGAAGACGGGGATTTAGTGAGCTCATGTGGTTAATTAAAAGCAAGTTTGGATTGCTAAAGTTAGGGAGACTTTAGGCATGAGGTGGTTGTTCTACGAATGGTATAGGAAACGGGAAACGTTTAACTACCACTATTTCTACTAGTACTACTAGTACTACTAGTACTACTACTACTACTACTACTACTACTACTACTACTATTATTATTATTATTAGTAGTAGTAGTAGTAGTAGTAGTAATAGTAGTAGAAATAGTATTAGTAAGTAGTAGTAGTAATAGTAGTAGTAAGTAGTAGTAATAGTAGTAGCAAGTAGTAGTAATAGCAGTAGTAATAGTAGCAAAAATAGTATTAGTAAGTAGTAGTAGTAATAGTAGTAGAAATAGTTGTAGTAGTAGTAGTAATAGTAGTAGAAATAGTTGTAGTAGTAGTAATAGTAGTAGAAATAGTTATTGTAGTAGTAATAGTAGTAGAAATAGTTGTAGTAGTAGTAGTAATAGTAGTAATAGTAGTAGTAGTAGTAGTAATAGTAGTAGTAATAGTAGTAGTAGTAATAGTAGTAGTAGTAGTAATAGTAGTAGTAGTAATAGTAGTAGTAGTAGTAATAGTAGTAGTAATAGTAGTAATAGTAGTAGAAATAGTTGTAGTAGTAGTAATAGTAGTAGAAATAGTTGTAGTAGTAGTAATAGTAGTAGAAATAGTATTAGTAAGTAGTAGTAGAAGAAGAAGTAGTAGTGGTGGTGGTGGTGGTAGCAGCATTACCACCACCAGCAGTAGAAGTAATATAATAGATAATTTTTTTTACATGAAACAATTAATGCAGTTTTTTCTTTCCAAACCACTTTTGAAATTGCTCTTTATCAGAATCAAAGTTGTCCACACTACAATGGAAAAATGTATTCAAATTCAATTAGAGAATTGTGTCTGTTTTATTAAATTGTTTTTATTTGGGAATGCTTAGAGGAAGCATTTATTACAATTTGTTATAAAGTACCGTAGCCGTAAATTATTCGATTAACCACACACCATTCAGATAAGCGCACCCTTTGGAAACCAAAATAGTTAATAAGCGCATTCGCTCAATTAAGCGCACCCTCTTTGGCAGATTTCCTTTTCAACAACTGCACCCTTTTTTCAAAGTAAAAAATTGAAACTAAAGAATAAAAGCACTAAAAACATATATTTTAGTGAGTATATTCTATTATGTTTTTAACATCATGTGCGTAAATCACAATGTTCATATGTTTACAGATAACTTTGTATTTGTTAATTTCATTTTTGAACTTGATGAATGTCGACGTTGATACTTTAGACATTTGGACATTTAGTGCTTTGTAAGTTTACTTCGTACTGTTTGTACTGATAAAAATAGTTTTGACATTTAGTGCTTTATAAGTTGACTGACTTTTCCAATAAGCGCACTTCCTGAAATACGCGCATCCTTTAGAATACCCAGAATTATTTAAGCGTACCGTGCGTTTAATCGAATAATTACGGTAAGACAGACCGTTTATTCAAGGACATGGGTCGATTCGAAACATCACTGTAATCTTTTTGTTATAAGCTTAGTGTTCATATCTTCGTTGTAAGTTTCGTTCATGAATTGACCCTAATCGGACCCATGAGGGCCTATTTCGTGAGCTGGTTGATATTGTAACCATCGAGATATCCTTCAATTATTATTAAGGGATGTCTTCTTCTGCCTACCTTTTGCTTTTTTCCAATCGTCCTTCTAGTTTTAATTTTTGAATGCAGTGGCCTATGAATTTCTGTTGTCAGAGCAGTACCGAGTGAAATTACTGTTTGTCCTGATTGACCCGTCTGACCCGATCTTATATAGTAATATAAGAGTAATATATGTAATTCTGTGTTATTGTCCGTTGTTGGCAACATACAGATTAATCACATCTGCTTCAAAAATGTTATCGGATATCGAGCCACTTTTCCCCTCTTTTTTCAGGTACCATATCCAACCCAATTTTCCCTCAGGGTGTAATGAATACTTCAAGTTGAAAATCCCCTTATCTAGGGCTTTATCTACTATGTAACTATTCCTATCAGTGATATACACAAGTCTTTTCGTTCCTAGGAGGTATACATCTATTTTCTATTACGTTGAAGAGCAAATATTTTTGAAAACCTTACAGAGAATGCATCATAGAAGCTTCTTGAAAACACCCAGCGAATCACTTTGTGGAAACTCAGAAACTGTCCACACAAATTTAATTGTTGAAGAGTAATGAAGATAGCAAGACAACCAATAGTGATTACAGTTAACTCTATTAATTACCGCCCTTTTGCTTTATGATAGCTAGTAAGTATTACTGAGAACAAATTACACAGTGTGGACAAAAGTTGATACCCATGATGTCATAAAACTAAGTACATTCTTGTTGTACCAATTTGCGAATTATATTGGGAAGAACGTCAGCTACCAGACGAGATTCCAAAGGTTAGAGAAGATAACCCTTGCTCATCTCCATCTTGACTTATTCTGTCGGCTATTAGAATCACCTATAAACAATTTAAGTAAGTTTCTGATTTTATTTTATCACCTTTAGGTTCAAATGACTTTACTTGGTCTGATGTTTTCAGCATTGCTGATAAAAGACAGAATCAAAAATCTTATTTATTCATAGATAGTTTAGATGTTTTGAGGAGAGCAGGATGCAAGAGAAAGCTGTTGTCCACCATTCGAAAAAGGCAGCTGTCCTTCCTAGGACATATAATGAGGAAAGAAGAGCTTGAGGAGTTGACGCTGACGGGAAAGATAGATGGGAAACGAGGCAGAGGACGACCAAGAACCAAGTACATGGGCAGTATTGCAGCATGGTCTACAAAGAGCGAGCTACAACTACTGAGGGCAGCGAAGGACAGAGATCTGTGGAGAGCCATGATCGCCAACGTTCCTGGACACGGCACCTGAGGAGG
>RDPX01000294.1:1108867-1131789 GCA_003991215.1 Morbakka virulenta | reverse complement strand
AAAGTGGACCCGTTACCAAATGGTACAGGCTGAGTATCATTCCATTCTATTCACCACGTTTTTCTGCAATAGCTACGAAAAGCCGGAAAATGATTGATTAGAAACACATTTAGTTAGGTAGCAAGCAATTTATTACAAAACAAATACAAATACATTGAAAATCAATCCAGTGCCAAATGGTAGAGGTTGAGTATCATTTCCATTTGGCAAGGTCATTGGTACTGAAAAACTGGAAACATATATGTGTTACTTAAGTACTTGCTTTACTTAGGTGCCACGTTTGTGAATTAAACTCATAAAATATGCCTCTTAACTAATTTAATAAAATGCAACACAACCAATTAAATACACTTTCCAATAGATTAATAAGTAAGGTGACATACCATTCACCATGGTTCTTTCGTGTGGTCAACCATTCATGGAAAAGAAGACCAAGGATAGATGCAGTTTGGGACTCATTACAGGTAAACCATACTTGCTGAAGAGTCGCTCTGTATCAGAGAAGTCCACTTAAAGAATTCATCGCTCTCCTCCCAAAATCGATTAAATCAGTAAAAAATGTTTTGCTTTTCTACCCCATCTACCTGTAGAGGTTATTCAAATGCGCTTAATCGTCTTTGGTGTGGCAGCAACAGCTAATTTTAACGCATTACCGTAGCTAGGGCGCAGCGGGACCTCCAATTTCAGGGGGCAGATAGGGCCCATGAAGCAATAATGATGAAATTAAAACAACCAATAATTTTTGTAGTATTAAGCAAAACAGTCCCTTGAAGGAAAGAGTAATGTCATACGTTGGCGATTTGCGTTATGTGATGCATTCTCATTAAGATGTAGCTAAAACCACAACACGTGTTTGAAACACATGAGCCATAGTTAACATAGTAAACGTCACGGAGAAGTGCCCCGGCGACGGAGCAACAGGTTTGGGGGCATGTGACCCTATTCGCAAAACTATACATTTTGCGCATATTTTAATGTGTTTAATTAGAAATCACACGTATATTGCATCAAATTATTTAGAAAAACGTATCTTTAGAAGAAGTACCCTGTAATCTCGCGTATAGCGCCGCTCATTTAAAGCGCTTATATCCGGATAAAGGCGCCATAGCGCCTCTAGTAAATAGCATTATTCCGCATTATACCCATCCCCCCCGCCCTGCATTACAAATAAAATACAGAAATTCTAAATAAGGACAATAGGATACTGTATTATGTTGGTCTACATTTTGTAGTTGGATTACTTAAGAGGTCTAAGATGTTTTTTTAAATCAGGGCCTTTAAATGATAATATGAAAAATGATAATTCTCATTCATAACATAACAACTTACACTGCGTGAAATTTCAAGTTGATCAAATTTATACTATTCTACGGATTATACCGTTTTCGATTCTCTTAGAAAAAGCGATGACAGAAGTAAACGTGATTCTGGGGGGCAATCTTCCAGGGAGCAATCTTCCAGGGAGCAATCTTCCAGGGGCAATCTTCCAACGGGCAATTCTCGGGGGGGGGGGGGCAATTCGCCGAGCTCAAACAAATGATGAGAAAAATGCTCCCTTGTAAAAACCTTTCCAGTGCATCATGATGTTCTTTTATGGTCATCATACAAAAAGGGCAAGAAACGTATAAGAACATGACGAATTGCTGATGTGAAGGGATTTATTGACATGTTACAATCGCCGTCATCTTCCAGATCAAATTTATTTATTTTTCCTGTTGCGTTTCTTTGGACTTCAGGGATCCCTCTCTTGTCAAAAATCAACTGACGACAATTCCATTCAACAGTTAATAACGGAGGCTTTTTATTTCACCAAAAACCACGTTGCATCACTCCTATTTTGATCCTTTATTGTTTTCCTGTCATCTTGTCACTTGAGACCCCTCAAAAGAGAAAGCAAGGATTAGTACTTCATTTTTCGCCTTGGAAAAAGTCACTGTTATGCAGAAAAGTTGAGCAGTCTGATAGAGAATTGTCCTCGGTTAAATTAAAAAACTCCATTTTTCACATATTGAATTTCACGTTTTTAGTCCTCATACAGAAAACAGTTTAAACTTTGGAGTTGACTCAAACTGTCATCTTGTTCGTTGGCAATTATGTTTGTCTTCAGGATTGTAATTTGCATTCTGTTTTCATCTTGTTTTTACAAATTTTATGGAGTATATTGCTTAAAGTACCACCCAACGTCACCATGGATAGATTACGGTGCGGTTAAAATGCGTTACTTAGGACCAAGTATTTGCGAAGTTAACATTACAACTTCAAATACAACTGGATCTTGGAATCGTCATACGCAAGTTAATGGTTCACTGTCGGCCATATGCTCTGTCGCTGTTACCAATATTTTTGTTTTCTTCAGTGTTAAGTGCAACGGTATGCAAATTATTAACAGGATGCCAGCCGAAGATATGTGCCTTGCATGGGAGGGCAAATACTTCTGCCCATTTGAACCCAATAAAGTCTACCGAATATCAGGAAAAAGACCCCTGTTGGAACTTGTTGATAGGAGTCAATACTCCATGGTTTTTGGTTTTTTTCTGGACCTTTCATTGACCTGCATGGTGACAGGAAAGGCCTTCACCTACAAAAACGGGAAAAAGTTGCTTGGCGCAGGATTTCAGGCAGTCTTGAAACTCAATTAGAAGAAATAAAATACGAAAACCTCGGTTCAGGTTCAGTATTAATGGGATCTCAACTGACGAAAAGATTTGTTTTAACTTTGAAGGAAATGGGCGTAAGTTAATGTTACTTGTTTTGTAATGTTTTACCGAAGTTGGTTCGACAGATGCAACTAATTTAGGGTGATCAGGGTTGGGGAACCTCGTTTTTGTTTCCAATATAACTGCATTAACTGACTAAATTCGGCCACACCTTAACAAATCACGTACCACGCCCCCCAAACCCCCTTTTGTATGCCATATATTTTACGAAGTGTCTATTTTACCGGGAAAACCGGTAAAATAAAAAAAAAATCTATTCTTCCAGGAAACATTTTATTGGTCAATTTTTCAGTCACGTGAGTAAATTTGATTGGTTGATTTCTTCGAGATTTCATTGGTTTATCTGCCTTACCGCCAATTTTAATGTCAAAAAAGCGCCATTTTCTGATTCCAGTTGACGGTGAAACATGGCTGGCCATGAGTGAGGTCGATTTTACACTGGGATTTTAGCCGGTAAAATAACCGGAAACGTTGTACGTCACGTGACTTTACCAGATCGGCCAATGAAATGTTAGTTAAACCTGTCCCGGCAAAATAGCATTTGGTTCATTTTACCGGTCACCGGTACTATAGAAGCTGCCTATATTTTAATGGTGTATGATTACCGAACATCGTAAATCATTAAAGCTCATGAAGTGTTGCTTCTGCAAAAAATATTTCAGACATATTGAATTTCCTGCTTTACATTTAGAATTTAGTTGTAGAATAAAGAACTGAATTAAAAACCTAACCATTCATTTGAAATTAAGTACCCCTTCTTACGTCCTCTTTAGTTTATAAATTATAATTGGGGGTTGGTGAGGGACAAGGTAAGTGGTAAATACATCTCTTTGAATAGCTTATTCGAACTTGCTTACCTGTACTTTGGAACTAAGAAAAAGTAAGCAAAATTCTTCAAGGTGGTTTTCTTCATCATAACATCCGTTAACTATTCAAAGAAAAGATCTCTGATTCCTGTGTCACGGCCCCAGAGATAACACAACAGAAAGACACTCTGTTACAATCTGTTAAACAACTTTTTAAACAAAAAATGGCCAAGACAACAAGCTAAACATTAGGCCCTAAAAGCTTTACATGGATGTGTAACAGTACTTTCTCTGGCTTACCATAAGTACAATTGATTCTAACAAAATTACAGGCTGTTTATATATATTCAAACTAAATCTAAAATTAGTTATACATCAACGTAAGACTTTCTTTTCTTTTCTTTTTCTGTCGACTTTTCCTTTTTTTTTAGGGGTCGTCGTAGCTAATGCTCCTTCTCCAACGCACGCGGTCTTGTGCATCTTCTCTCACAACTCCTTTTGCTGCCATGTCTTCCTTGATATTGTCTGTCCATCTGAGCTTGGGTCGCCCTCTTCTCCTACGTCCTGCCAGTTCCATTTGCAGACATTTCTTTTCTACATGTTCCTCATCTCTCCTTTCCAAGTGTCCAAACCACCTTAATCTTGATTCTTGTAGCTTCTTGGAGGCCTCTGCGACACCTAGCTCCCTTCTGACCAAGTCGTTTCGGATCCTGTCTCTCCTGGTGATACCCACAGCCCAGCGCAACATNTGTCTTCCTTGATATTGTCTGTCCATCTGAGCTTGGGTCGCCCTCTTCTCCTGCGTCCTGCCAGTTCCATTTGCAGACATTTCTTTTCTACATGTTCCTCATCTCTCCTTTCCAAGTGTCCAAACCACCTTAATCTTGATTCTTGTAGCTTCTTGGAGGCCTCTGCGACACCTAGCTCCCTTCTGACCAAGTCGTTTCGGATCCTGTCTCTCCTGGTGATACCCACAGCCCAGCGCAACATTCGCATTTCTGCCACATCAAATTGGCTTGCCTCGCGTTTGGTGAGAGGCACTGTTTCCATTCCATACAACATTGCTGGTCGTACCAACGTAAGACTAAGCATGTGAAAACAAATAAGAGAAAGGGCTAGGCTGAATAATGGTAAGAATTAAACAGAAAATAACGATAACCTACGTAAAACCGTAAGCAAAGCTGTGGGAAAACGATGACTGAACCTGTCCTGCACAATGCTGGGAAAATCCCGCACCCACAACCTAAACAAACGACAGGGAATGACGACTGTGACACAATACCTCCCATGACGCACGGGGATACTTTGGCACAGTTGGTGATATCCAAACAGAAATACCATGAAAATGAATGAAAACAAACTGCGTGGGCCAAAGCACTCAGTGACACCTGCTCGGTCACAATTCTCCTCCTCCTTACCTCTCATTAATCCCAGGTCAGGGTTTCTGTATCTTCTCTCCTCACCTTGTTCCGTTCTCAACATCAACCGTATTTATGGATACTTACTTATGGAAGTCTACTGGACACAGGTCTACGTGACCTCTATGTCCAGATCCAGTATGCCCAAGCTGTCAACAGCATAGTTTGTGGTCATACGAGGGTGGCTCTATAATTATATTTACAATCCATATTCTTCCAAGCGGTGTCAATCCGTTTCTCAAAGCTTAGTATTGACTTAGCTTCTACATCACTCGGCAAACTATTCCACATAGAATTTATCCCCTGCTTGAAAACAAACTTTCTTGTGTCTTTCTTAGCTCTGAGCTTTGCCAGTTTCAGTGAGTGACCTCAGGTGCATGTGGTACTAAGTGGGATTTCTGGTGCTACTGCTCTGTTATACACATTAAACATTTTATAAGTCTCGAGCATATCCCCACGGGTATGCCTGTATATTACGGAGGGAAGTCCCAGCTTCCTCAATCTCTCCTCATAGGCGAGGTTCCTTAGAGAGGGGACCATATGGATTGTATGTCACTGGACGTTTTCTAAGGCATCAATATGTTTAAGTTTATGAGGGTTCCATACAGGGTTGGCATATTCAACGTGAGGCCTTACTAGGGATTTATATAGGTGTCGAAACATATCTTCATCCAGATGTAATAAGACCTGCAATTGAGTTAGCCATGGCAACCTTTTCTTGGTTATGGGATTCAAATGGCAACGAGCTGTCCATGGTAACACCTAGGTCTTTCATAGTATTTACATATTCAAGATCATATGTGATGGCAGCACATTTAAGTTTGTAAGCATACTCCCATTCTGGGCTGGTACCCAGGGCAAGGATTTTACACTTATTGCCATGGAAACTAAGGAGCCATTTGGCTGACCATTCTTCAAGACTGGTTAGGTCCTTACATTTGACTTGGTCCTCTGTGGAATCAATTTTATTATCATTTTATTATCATTATATTATTTATATTATTTTATTATTATCATTTTGGTATCGTCAGCAAATAGGTAAGGATCACATGACATCATCACAGGTAGGTCATTAATATATAACACAAACAAAATCGGTCCCAAAACACTCCCCTGGGGAATGCTACTGGTTACCGGTGCCCATACTGAGAATGTTCCATTTACACATACACATAACCATATGTCTGACTTCTGTCAGACATATGGTTTTTTATCCAGTTTAAGACATGATTTGTGATACCATAACTTTTTACTTTATTTATTAGTCTTTTGTGTGGGACCTAATCAAAGGCCTTCATAAAGTCAAGGTAAATAACATCCACTTTACCACCAGAATTCGGTATCTCAGTCCACTTATCCAGTACTTTTAGTCGTTGAACGGTGGTGGATGTACCAGTTATGTATCCATATTGATAGACACTGAATAGATTGTTTTCTTTCATATGGCTAATGATCTGGTCCCTTATAATCGACTCCAGAGTTTTGCATATTACACTGGTCAGGCTTTTTTACATGTTGAAACATAAATGAATCTCTGATTCATTCAATAAATTTATATTCAAGATTATTCTCCCAATGTGGGGTACTCCACACATCCCAATTAATGTCTTTGAGATTGAAATCTCTCATGTTAAGTTTATGGCTATAGCTACCCATATCGTAACAGAATTAACAGCTGACAACAGTTTTTCATTATTTTCTGCAGAGCCACTATCACTCCTATATATTACTCCAACAAGTAATTTGTCCTTATTTACAAGGTTTATCTCAGCCCACACAGATTCTTGGTAATCTTCAAATAGTGTAACTTTATTTGGGTTTAGGAATTTGTGAATATTACAATAGAACTCCTCTGCCAGTGTTGTTTGTAATGTTCTTTTGGTACAGTTCGTACCCAATAATTTTTTATGTACTGAGAGAGGGAAAGTACCTGAGGTGCTTTGGTTTGGCTTCTGTAATACCAATAATCCAATGTTTGTAATTTTTAACATATAACAAAAGTTCATTGAGCTTATTATCCAACATATCAGGGTTTGTATATAAACAGTTTGTTTGTATGAAGGTGCTTATATGTACACTGCAGACACTTTTGCCCTTAACTGGGGCCTTTTTTGATTTTCACGATTTTCATGTCCCAAGGGGGGGCCTCTCACCCTGTATATGTGTTCCCCCGAAATATCATCATTCTCATTTTTTCTTGCCTCTTCATACATCTTACTTTCTAGTCTTTCCTGTAAGACGAGGTCATGATTCATTTTAATCTTTTTCATAACATCGTTGGCCATGGGATGTTCTTTCAGTTTGTGCAGGTTTCTAAATATTTCCCTTTTTATTTAATTCCTTGTCTGACAACTTTACTAGCATGGGTCTTGGTTGACCGTCTTCTTCTTTTTTCCCTATTCTAGTGATCACTTTGAAATTTTTTTCTACTATTGGGTTGTAAACACACAGGTTGCAGGTCTTAAGAAAATACTCTTTGTCATGTTTATTTCTTTCCTCTTTTAAATTTGTGTCTTTCTCTTTTGCATTAAAAACTATGTCTTTCCTCTTTGCTCTATCCAAAGCTTCATCATTTTGGTTTTGATTGTCTCTTGCACAACCTTACTCAGTCCTCATCTCTCCATATTCTTCTTCTTCCATTTGCTGTTTTCCCTGTCATCAGGGGTCAGCAGCACGTAGTTGTTGGCGCTAACGGGCTCTGTCCATTGCATCTCCTTCCGTCAGTCCTCTGCTCTCCATGTCCCGCTTCAGGATGTCCCTCCACCTTAGCCTCAGCCTTCCGACCGATCGCCTCCCTCTAACTGGTTCTCGCCGTACCCTCTAGGCTGCACAACTTTCATCTCTTCTTGCTACATGTCCGAAACACCTCAACCTTGCTTCCTTCAACTTGATGCTAATGCATGTTATTCCTGCCACTTTTCTTACTTCCTCGTTTGTGCATCTCTCCCGCAACGACACTCCAAGAATCCACCTCAGCATCCTCATTTCCGTCCGCATAAGCATTTGCTCCTCCTTCTTTCTAAGGGCCCAGGTTTCCCCTCCGTACACCAGCACTGGTCTGATCATCGTTCTGTATACCTTTACTTTCACCCGCCGGGGGATTCTTTTATCGCAGACTATGCCCTTCAATTCTCTCTACTTATTCCAACCAGCTTTTATTCTTTCCTTTACTTCTCTTTCACAACCCCCAGTCTCTTCCAGGGTCGATCCTAAGTATTTGAAACTTTTCACTTGTTTCAGGTGGTCACCACTGGCATCTCTCATGTCCAATACCCTTCCTCCTTCTTTGCAGCATCCCATCACCTCCGTCTACTTTCATTCCTTGCCTCTCCAATGTCCTTTGCCACATCACCATTCTATCCTGCAGATCTGCTTCTGTGTCAGCAGTGACAGCTATATCGTCAGCAGAGAGAAGTTCCCAAGCTTCTTCGTTTCGCAGCCCATTTGTCACCACATCCATTACAGTGGCAAACAGAAATGGGCTCAGTGCAGAACCCTGATGCAGTCCTACCTTGTCCTCAAAAGCCTTTGACTGTCCCTCTTCTGATCTGATCGAGGCTCTTGCCACTTTGTACATTTCCTGTATCACCTTTACCATCTTCTCTGGTACTCCCTTCTTCCGCAAGGCCCAGAAGACAACTTCTCGTGGCACACGATCGTAGGCTTTCTCCAGATCCAAATCCACAGTAGAGTGTTTGGTTTCCCCCAGTCTTTTCTCCTGTAGTTGTCTCATACAAATTGCATCAGTCGTGCCTTTTCCTTTCATAAAGCCATACTGCATTTCATCAATATCTATAATATCTCTAACTCTCTGTTCAATGATCCTTTCCATAACTTTCATTGCATGCTCCATTAACTTTATCCATCTGTAGTTCCCACATTTCATGTTGTCTCCCTTCTGTTTGAAGATAGGGACAATATAACTATCTCTCCAATCTTCTGGAATCCTTTCCTCATTCATGATTTTATTACACAGCTCCGTCATCCATGTCACTCCATCCTCTCCAAGTGCTTTTATCATCTCTACTATCACTTCTGATGGCCCACTGGCTTTTCCATTTTTCACTCTTTCTAAGGCTCTTCTAACGCTCTTCTAACTTCCTCCTCTGTAAGAGATGATACAGGACCTTCTGTTGAGTTGCAGAGCACAACAGGTTCTCTTGGATTCTCTACATTCATCAGTGTTTCAAAATAATCTTTCCATCTCCTTTGTATTTCCTTCTCTTCATACAGTATTTCCCCATTTCCATCCTTGATTGCACCCACGTTACTAACGTCCTTCTCCATTCTTGCCCTTGTCTTCGCTATTTGATAGATGGAACTCTCACCTTCTTTGGTGTCCAGCTTTTCATACCATTCTTGGGAAGCATTCCACTTTGTTTTTGCTACCTCTCTTAGCTTTTCTCTTTGCCTCTTTGTATGTACTTTCATTTTCTTCTGTAGGTTCATTTTTCCAACTTTTAAACATCTTTTTATTCTCCACAGCTTTTTGCACTTCATCATTCCACCACCATGTATCTCTTTTGACCTTTTCTCCTCCCTTGGTTCTTCCACATGCAATTTCAACTGCTTCTGTCATCGCCTCTTTCATTGCACTCCATGTGCCATCAACATTCCTGTGTCCATCCTGTCTCTTCTCTAGTACCATCTTCTTATACCGTGCTTTTTCTTCGTTAAGTTTCCAAACTTTAATTTTGGGCCGCTTGATGCTCCTAGCTAGAGCACCTCTCCTCCATCCCAAATCCACTACTAGCAAACGGTGCTGATTTACTATGGCCTTGCCATTTATCATCCCACAGTTTCCTATTTCTCTTTTGTCATCTTGCCTTCACATGATGTAATCAATCTGTGACCTCCTTCCGCCACTATCATATGTAATGAGGTGTTCATCTCGTTTCTTGAATGTTGTGTTTACGCAGTACAGTTGAAAACTCTCAGCTACTTCCAATATCCGTTTACCTTCCTCGTTTCTTCTTCCAAACCCAAATCCCCCATGTACTCCATCATAGCCATCCTTGCCTCTGATGACATGCCCATTCAAGTCACCGCCAATTACCAGCTTTTTTCTTCCCGGTATACCATATAGTAGAGCTTCAAAACATTTCCAGAACTTATCCTTTTCCTCCTCACTACATCCAGCTTGTGGCGCATATGTCGATAAGATGTTTACGACTCTTTTTTCGATAAGTAATTTGACTTGCATCAGCCTGTCTGATCTTCTTATCACTTCTATATCTTTATTCTTCAAGACTGCATCCAGAATTACTCCCACTCCGTTCCGGCCAGACGATCCTCTACCATACAGCAACTCGTAACGATCAGCCAGTTCCCTCCCTCCATTTCCTTTCCATCTTGTTTCCTGCACGCACAAAATATTTAGTCTCCTTCTTCTCATGCAGTTCACCAGCTCCATTCCTCTTCCTGTCAGACTCCCAACATTCCACGTTCCCATCCTGATCTTTTCTTCCACTGACTTCTTTAGCCGTGCCCGTGGTTGACACGGTACCCCTTGTCCTCTTCTCACGCCAGCTGGGGACTGACGCGCGTCGTTTAGCGAGAAGGCCCTAGCCCGATTTGCCATCATGAACAATGTACGTACCATGTTTATTGGAACTGGGTATTTTACGGTCGCATGTCCTTGCTGACACCAACCACCCACTTATCAAGGGGTGGCCCTTAGCCCTTGGTAGTACCCTACCTGCTCACAGGGCAGTGAGGCCATTTGACCCATGGCTGGGGGATTTTTGACCCAATACCTGGGTGAGCATTTGGTGAGGGTCAGGCCGTTTTCCACACGCCGACGGGCCATGCACACCACCTTTACCGGGGAGCTCATCCTCCGTATGACAGTATTTCGGGCTGTCACCCCCTCGTCAGCTCAGGGATCTCGCGATCCCCTACCCAGAGCGTACCACGTGGAGGTGAGGTTGGCCTGGCCGCAGAGTGGGTCGTAGACAGGTGACGCAAGGCAACTCTTCAACCAAGTCTAGTCTACTCTTTTGCAGCACATGACTGCTCCAGGCACCCCGGCCCTTACGCTTCTCATCTCTCCATATTATTTCAGTGTAATTCAACAAGATTTGCTGCTTGCTTGCTAAAAATGAGTTTAAAAAATTTAGTCTCACATACATAAAATGTGAGAGACTTTAAAACACCACTTTCGTAATGCTTCGAAACAAAAGCCACTTTCATGTCCACAATTTTTCTGGTCATCAGGGATGCCCTCAAGCAGCTGTTTTGACCCCTAAATTATCCTGTAGCTTGATGTTCAACTTGAGTGGTGTCCTATCCTTCGAGGAAGCCAGAATTGTAGTGCATTGTTTCGTTATTCGTTTTCAAGCCTTGTGTTGTCATCACGCTTGAGCCAGATTCAGTGCGAGCATCTTTCGACAGTGTGTTGCAACTGACTCACCATTCTACTGATTTCTTTTAATGTAAATGTGAACCTTCTTCTCAGCAAGCTTGTGAACTTCTCTGGGACATATCCTCTGCAGCCGATACCAATGTGGTGGCATTGCCTATCATATCCTGCATCAATACACCTTTGGACCAACTCTGTGTACCGTTCTTATTTCCTGTCTTGAGCATTTGTAAAATTGTCTTCCCAGCAAACAGTCAGCTCCAACAGTATTGCTACGGCTTCACTACTCACGACGATGTCTGGTCGCTGCTCTGTCTGGAGAAGAGGGAACACGAATGAGTTATCCAGATTCGCTGTTACAGTACAGGGTCCGTCCCACCTGCAGTATGGTTTCTTAGTTGTCCTCTTCTTGTTTGCAGGTTTTCCTTCTTTATGGAACACAGTCTTTGCTTCCTCTATCACTGTCAGTTCCCCGCCGTTAAACTTCTCCACCTTTGTTTTGATGGCGTCCATTATCACCCTCAGGACTTCATTGTGCCTCCAAGTGTAACGGTTGAGGGCCAAAGAACAATTTGACAGAATATGTCTCATGGTTTCCAATTTGCCGCATCTGCACTTGTCATCATCTGCCACTCTCCACCTTCGCAAGTTGACTGGGGATGGGAGAGTATCGCACGTTGATTTAATCAAGAAGGAAAGTCGCCCTACTTCCCACTTCTAGATCTCCTTCCACTTAATCCTCCTTTCAACCACGAATTCCTGCCAGCGCAAGCACTGTCCTTGTTGGCTACACTGTACGAGGTTGACATGTTGATCTTCCGCACATCTCCTTTTCACTTGGCTGATAACTTCGTCACGCCTTTCCTTGAGGCTGCACCTACAGAAAGGGAGAAATGGGCGAAAATCAATTCCTTCCCTGCCAGTTTGAGCTGCTCCCACAATGTCCCGATGTGGCAACACTTCTATCGCATGATCAACCTCAGCCTTAGCTTGCCACTTTTCCCCCGTTTTAACAGATAGAGGGTTATTCCTAATTGCACCATCCCGTGATTCCCTCAACATCATCACAGCCCTTACTTTCAACGCCTTTTATTCCTCCACTATTGACGGTACTGGCAATATTAGTGGGCCCATTCTGCCATACAAAGCTGCAGTGTTAAGCATTCTTGGCAGACCCAACTACTTCCGTAGGAAGACGTTGCATCGTTGTTCTATCTTTTCCATACGAGTTACCGCTGTTGGCCACAGTATTCTGGGGTATAACCCGTATTGTAGAATCCATAATTTAAATTTCCCTGCCAGTTTTGTCTTGTCAATTTTATTCAGGTGTTCTTCAACTTCTTTACAGAGAACTACTCCTTGGTGTCTATCACTCATATTTCTGCGATACAATCTCCCTAGGCTTTTCACGGGTTGTTCCTTGACAGTTGGTATTCGTTCATTTGCTATGTGGAAGTGCTTCTGTTGCTGTTTTCCCTTTACTAAAACAAAGCTTCTTGACTTAGCCTTGAACTTCATTCTGGCGCATTTAACGAGGTCATATAGTCGAAGCAAAATCTTCTCCATCATCTTTTCGTCAAAACTGTCAAATCATCCATAAAATCTCTAACAAGCGTTGTGACCACTACTTCTGTCGTATCTGTGCTCTTTAGAAACATTTCCATCACCAAAATAAACCAAATCACAGAAATAGTACACCCAGCTGCAATTCCTACTTCCAATCTCTGCCAATCCGTGGTGAAGTCATTACCAGAGAATCTCATTTGGAAATGGTCGTAGTAGTTCATCATCATCTTCTGCACATCGGCAGGTATCCAGAAAAATCCCATCGCTTCTTTCAACATAGTGTGTGGAACTGATCCATAGGCATTTGTCAAATCCAACTATACCACTGCTAGCGACTTTTGCTCTGCTTTGGCATTTTGTATAATTTTGTACCTCCTCCCAGATGCTGAAATTATGTTCCAAACAGCCGGGAATGCCAGGGATACCGGCTTTCCGACCTTGTTATATTTTATCTGTAACATCCTTGCAGTTTAACTGTCACCTTGACAAATCTGAGGTGTAAAACTTGCCCCACCATCCCAACATAACAACAGTAACAGAATGGAGTTGCAAACCACTGCATCCAGATAGGTGAGTGTACAGAGATGATGGCCATTGAGCACCCCCTATACTACCTTACTTAGATTGCAGGTGTCTTTCAAATGGACCCAGGGGAAAGCAAGTGCAAATTACCCGACTTTTATTTTGTTTTCTTTTTAACAATTGCACCTTTTTTTTCAAAGTAAAAAATTGAAGGTATAGAATAAAAGCACTAAAAACATCTATTTTAGTGAGTATATTCTATTATGTTTTTAACATCATGTGCGTAAATCACAATGTTCATTTGGTTACAGATAACTTTGTATTTGTTAATTTCATTTTTGAACTTGATGAATGTTGACGTTGATATGTTAGACAATTAGATATTTAGTGCTTTGTAAGTTTACTTCGTACTGTTTGTACTGATAAAAATAGTTTTGACATTTAGTGCTTTATAAGTTGACTGACTTTTCCAATAAGCGCACTTCCTGAAATACGCGCATCCTTTAGAATACCCAGAATTTTTTAGGCGCACCGTGCGGTTAATCGAATAATTACGGTATCTCATCAAAATCTTCCACAACAGAAGGTCAGGTTTTTGACAAAGAAAGTCACTAAAGAACTCTTTTTCCTCTTTTCGCATCCCCCCTCCCCCCCCCAGTAACTGGTTTAAGATAATACCTTTCATAGGGTCTTTGTTGTGGCAGTGAGAAATTTGTGGATGCCCTTCCTGGTGCGAGTCAATAGCTTTTTCGTTTGTACAATTTTAAAGTCTTGTTGCCTTCGCTGGGAATCAAACACAGAACCTTTTGTTTACAATGCAACTACACTAACCATTAGCCCATGGCTTCACATCGCGAAAGAAATAATACACACATAATTTGTCACACTGCTGGTTTGTTGAGCAACAATATCGCACATCACAAACAAATTATCAGAAATTCTGATGTACCATGTGTTGGGAGAAAACGAGAACATAATAATCAAGATATGACATTAAAAAGTATCGGTTAAACATTACATTTTGCCTTCTTTAGTAAGTGCCAAATAACCAATAACGTAACTCTTATCTGGACAATCAATATGNTAAAGTCTTGTTGCCTTCGCTGGGAATCAAACACAGAACCTTTTGTTTACAATGCAACTACACTAACCATTAGCCCATGGCTTCACATCGCGAAAGAAATAATACACACATAATTTGTCACACTGCTGGTTTGTTGAGCAACAATATCGCACATCACAAACAAATTATCAGAAATTCTGATGTACCATGTGTTGGGAGAAAACGAGAACATAATAATCAAGATATGACATTAAAAAGTATCGGTTAAACATTAC
Organism: Morbakka virulenta; assembly: GCA_003991215.1. Classification (NCBI taxonomy): domain Eukaryota; kingdom Metazoa; phylum Cnidaria; class Cubozoa; order Carybdeida; family Carukiidae; genus Morbakka; species Morbakka virulenta. The sequence continues at coordinate 1,117,061 of RDPX01000294.1, read as the reverse complement.
ATTTTGCCTTCTTTAGTAAGTGCCAAATAACCAATAACGTAACTTTTATCTGGACAATCAATATGAGAGCACAGATAATGTATAAAAGCGAACATTAATATCAAGTTAATAGTGTCACCTGCGTAGTTTGTTTCAGGACTTTCAAAAATTATTTTCATGGTTTTCTAACGATAAATCAGTCAACCATGTTGGTGCTTTGTCTTCCAGTTGCCTTGGGACAAACAGTTACGTCCGCAAATTTTGTCATTTTGAAATTGTTCTTGCATTCAAGCGAGTACATGTCACATATTTCAACTATTCATTATGCATTTTACATACACGCAATATATAATGTAGTTATGTGATTTGGCGCCATCTAAAATTACCAAACGCATAAATTCTCAATTTTAACCCCCCACCACGCCTTGTAATGCATCGTAATAAATCTAGTACTTCCCAAACCCTTCTTGGGTAACATTTTATATCCAAAGAAACCCCCACTCCCTAACCAGTGTATCTCATTAAAAGAACTAAAAATAGCATCATACAAAGGCCAAATGTCATTAACTATCACTCTCACCTGTGTCATCAACGTTCGTTGTGGGGTCAGATAAAAGGCTTCCTACTAAAGGTTCGTTTACAAAAAGCCCACCTTCCATAAAGTCGTATTCGATGTTATCCAAAGACATTGCATTCATTTCTTGCCGGGGTATCCCCGGCGCTATATTTTGCACTACTATATTGAAGATTTTTTTGCCAGGGAAACCAGTTTAATGAATCAGGCATTTGTCAAACAATTGCAATCTGACGCGAAAACCTATGGTTCATCAAGTCCAGCAAAAAATACAGTTCTTCATGAAGAATGGATTTCCTTTTTGCACGCGAATGGTAGGAACATGTAAATTAAAGGAAAATTCCTTTGCTAGATAACAAATGAAGTACAGTCCTTACACCCCCGACAATTTCGTAAAAGCTCGTAATAGAAATGGCCATACTCCAACCCCCTCTGGCGTTAATAGTAGACATTGAAATGCACTTAGTGTATCTCTTGAAATTTCTTACACTTTGTTTGAAAATGGAAGGTTAGTTCTTGGACATTCGTTTTCGTGGAATATATTATTGTTTTATAAAGCAGTGGCTCTTGCCAAGTTTTAAATATCGACAAACTGAGTTCAATTCAATTGAAATAGCATGTAATATTTTTCTACCAACTAACTCGCAAAAAAACCCCTTGAATAACTGCCAGTTGAAGATCAGGGCAAACCGAAAATAGTGATGACGTTGCAAGTGTCAAAAGTTAGCCCAATTCCCAAATGGTCCCAAGAATTGCTGCTTTAGAGTTAACTGGTATGAAAGCTCTCGATCGCTTGAATACAGTGTCAAAGAGGGCAGAGAATCGTGCGTTGCATGCAGAAACGTCACCATGTTCCCAGGAAAGTTTGCTACAGGATTAAAAAAACTGACTGGAATGTTTGAGCAAAAGCAATGAAGACAAATTATGAGCTCAGAAAACAGGATGTACACAACGACCATCTTCTTTTCATGGCGCGATGGGAGTTCTGTTTTGCTTACTGGAACAAGAACCAGCTGCCATCAGAAATATATTGGGTCGATACCGCACACAGCCCTTTAGTTGTAGGCAATGACGAACATATGAAAATTCTGCTTCACTATCACCAGTACTTTTGTGCAGAAGAAATTATTTACTGAGGTAATGATGGAACAAGCAAATCACTAAATAATGTTGACAAATGGAAGGAATTCATTGGTCTGATTCTACGAACAAATCCTTTGTCTAATAAGTTGCACGACCGAACGAAGTGGCAGTACAGGGTCTACAATTACACTTACTTTACTTTCTCCTTTAGCGTCTTCTTTTCCCATAGCTGTAGGGTTCGACGGTGTACGGGACTCTTCCACACACCCCTCTCCATTACATCTTCCTCTCTGGCACCCACTTGCCTGATACCATCCTTAACTCCCCCCCCCCCCAAGCTTTTCTTTTCTATGATTACGCATTACAGGGTATGTTACAACTGAATGTTATGAAAGAGTTGCTGTCAGGCTTTCACATCCTCAGATATATAGTATTAGAGTGAAACACTCAGAAAACTTTAGCCAAAGATGGAACTGGCTGATAAAATGACAATAATGGGACAATCCATGCATGAACAATCCACACCACAACACAAAGGACAACACAACGAAAAAAAAAGTATATATAAGAATGAACTATCCGCAGAAAGAAAAATAATGATGTATGAAGGATAGAACTATGGTGAAGCGTGATGAAAAATGTAAAATGATAGATGACTAAGAATAATGATTAACATAATGATAATGACTAAGAATAAAGTGGATATCATGGATCATCACTCGATTACTATGTCAACCATTTCGGGCATTTTAAATCGAAATGGACATACCGACATGGCTGCCCACCAGCACTGATCAGGTGCCACCTCCATGGAAAGAGTGGAGATGGTGGTGAATAATAGAAGAAATCAAAGAAAAAGAAGATGTAAGATTCATGAAGCTGAAAGATAAAAAATACACAATCCGTAGGGGAAAAAAAGGGGGGGGGGAATAATGGGAGAAACAGAATACATATGGAGAGAACGAAAAAGGAAAAATAAACTATTNGGATATCATGGATCATCACTCGATTACTATGTCAACCATTTCGGGCATTTAAAATCGAAATGGACATACCGACATGGCTGCCCACCAGCACTGATCAGGTGCCACCTCCATGGAAAGAGTGGAGATGGTGGTGAATAATAGAAGAAATCAAAGAAAAAGAAGATGTAAGATTCATGAAGCTGAAAGATAAAAAATACACAATCCGTAGGGGAAAAAAAGGGGGGGGGGAATAATGGCAGAAAAAGAATACATATGGAGAGAACGAAAAAGGAAAAATAAAATATTACAAGAGGATAAAGAAAGAAATGAGAGATATATATGAGTAAACGACGAGGAAGAATTAAATATACCGAGAGGGTGAAGCGAGAGAGAGAAAAAAAACCCAAACAAAAACAGTTAAAAGATTTCTTATCAATTCATGTTTTAATACAGTTACGTTCTTGTTGAATGAGGTAAATGAATCACTATGTTTTCCATTCATCTTATCAAATCTTTGGACAATCTTGGAGCAAGATGCACCTTGTTTTATCATCCTCACAATAAGTTCTTTGCTCTTGAGAATAAAGTCATCATACTGTAGAGTTGCAAGAGCAATCCGTAAAAGTTCAGATGATATTGAATCATAAAAAATATGCTCTGGAATATTTCCAGAAAGATCAGGCATCCTAACGATGTAAAAAGGAAAGTTATCTCTTTTACCAAATAGTTTGTGCACGAAAATTCCATCTTTAATAGCAATATCCAGTTCTAGGAATGTTGCGTGTGTACCTTTGTGTTCACATTTAAGGTGGAGTTCCGGCGGGTATATTTCGCGGTAACTATTTTCAAATTCATCGTGGTCATTTATACAACAAGCATCATCAATGAATCTGAAGGTATGCTTGAATTTGAATCCACGATAGCGTTCAGTGCGTAACAGTTTAGTGATGAAAGAACTTTCGTAGTGATAGAGATAGAGGTTTGCCCAGAAAGGCGCAGGATCTATTCCCATGGGATATATATATGGTCACCGCCTTTGGATGATCGTGACAATTTGCTTTAGCCAAGTCAGACTTACATGATATTTTCAGTGTCGCTTGGTACATGGAAATCTTTGACAAATGTCAAAAGGAGCAATTTCCAAACGAACCTTTGACGAAAGTTCGATGGGCCTGAAAATTCCAGGTACTCAACACGATAGTCAGATGGTTTAAACCAATTTTGCTGAGACTTTAAAAGAAAGCAAGATCCGCTTCAAACCAGTCGGGTGTAGCTACTGACCTCTGTTACAAAATCTCATTAGGTTCAATACCTACACGTTTAAACATTAGATGAAGAGACCTTTTCACAAAATATACAGAGAGGAAGGTCATTTTAATGTGTACTAATGACACCCCGTATTCTCTCTTACACCCACGATTCTACCCTAAAAGTCTTATTTCATCAAAAAGGTCATTCAAGTTTATCTTTTTTATAAATATGAAATTAATTTTTCTTTCTTCTCACACTCTTATAATCTCCATTTGTGAAATTACTTCTGAGGGGGTAATTATAGAAATGAGTTCAATTTGACGTATTAATGCTAACCCTGGCACTGAAATTCGGAGTGTTTCAATGGGTGATTATTTGAATTTGTTACGATAGCCGCACCTAATTAAAATTGTAGTATCATGGTATTTTACCTTCTAAAACATTGTAAATTTGCAATTTTGTGGAAAACTCGTTAAACACATACACACATACACGCACAGGTGCATACATGCTCACATACACACAGACAAACATCCACTCATACATACACAAATACATACATACACACATACATATGTCATCATCATCATGTACGAAAGGCTCATATTTAAGCCAACGCGGCTTCCTTCGTCATGGCTCTCCACTTGACCCGGCCCTGCGCCGCTCTGTATGCCTGTACTATGGAGAGTCCAGATTCTTCCTTGATGTTGTCCATGTACATTGTTCTCAGCCTTCCTCTTTTCCTAGCTCCACATACATACGTGGGTTCATAATATCACTTTGGTTCCTTCAGTGTCTTTGCCAATATGAATGAATTGACTAAGGCGATGAAAGAAAGCAACACAAAAGAATAGAAATTCCAAGTAAGGTGCTGGCTGTGCGACAGCTTCTAACCAATGTTAATGTTCATGATATCCTTGATCCTGGCGAGATACTTTGCTCTATTGCTAAAATATCAATCACTTTCAAGGATTCCAACCAAATAAAACGATAAAGAGTAGGGGTTCCTACTTACCATATCCAGTTTTGCGAACCTGTTACGAATGTGTGATTCCGTTGATTCTTAAAGAACTTTACTGGTGATTCAACAATAAATATATCGAAGCTTTAGCTGCCCTGGACGAACCAAATGCCTCAAAAGAATCATACGTATGTCATCCACTTATCTGCTCTCTGATTTCACGATTTAAAGGTGCCTTACCATCGTCATTTGGTTGCTAAAATCTAAACGTGAACGAGGAGCGGTTTTGCTACACAAGCTGGAAAGAGAGTGAAAATGAATTTGCACAATTTAGAACAACTTTCAAGCGCCATAGCCTTTTACAGTTGGCATTGCAACAGATGAATGGAACTTCAATGCAATGAATTGTGTGCTGAGCTGTAGTCAGAATAGCTTAGATGTTTCAATGGCAAGGGATTTCATGATATTGTCGGCAAAGAAAGACCTTCTAAAATTCCTAGGTTTATGTAGAGTACCAGATCAGCGAGACAATCAAAAGTAAAGTGCCCTTTAACTGAGCTTGAAAATATACTTGTCATTAGTTAACGTAATTCAATGATTCTTTACAAGAGTAGATTCATTAATCATTAATAAAGTAATAAATACTAATTCCATGATTATATAAACTTCTCTTAACATTGGTACTGTATCATAATCTATTGACTACGGTTGCAAGAGTGAAGTAATTGAACTTATTTTCAACTTAGGTTCACTTTTATGAAAATTACCAAGGTCGGCCGACCATCCTCGCCCCCAGAGTGGTAGCCACTTCTTGATATACTTATCGATTGGCAAACAGTCCATCGGGGAAGGTTCCTTTAACTTGGAGGTCAAAAGTATCATTACTTTGCGATGAATACCGTTATTGCTCTCACAGCAAATCACCACTTCTCTTGTTCATTACTAATATTTCAAAAACTGTTCAATGGCATTTACTTAGTCCAATGTGTCCAGGTTGTATTTTTTCAATTCTTTTGGAGACGACTTCCCTGCTAAGTACATTTTATTTTCCGGTGTCGAAAACGTACTTGTGTTTAGAATAACTCCTTCATTGGGCAGTCTTCAGTAATAACAAAGATTTCACATATCAATAGCATTCGGGGGCATTTGTAATGTCAACGGCATGTCTTCAACTTGAAGAATTTGGCCAACGGTTCTGAATCGCTCATCATTTTTCTTAAATGTCTCGATGGTTTTCGTAACAAGTACTTTTTACCGAAACGGGTTATTAGCTATTCAACTCTCAAGCCGAAGGATTACTTGGTTTTTCTGTTTAAACTCGCATCTAAAACTTGCTCACCATATCTGAACCTCCCGGGGTCGAAACGCAAAGGCATATAAATTGGTACATACAGCGGTTGATGTGAAAAATTTTGTCATGAGGAAATGATGTGTAAAATACAAACTAAATAAAATTTGACGTTGGCATGGTGCGGTTTAGATGAGGTTAGGAAGTCAGATCCTGACCCGAAAGATATGGGTTTGATACAATAAAATAAACTATGGCTATCCCATCCTAGCATAATCCTTTCTTTCTGCGTTAAAAAAAATCTAAGTTTATAAGTTATTGATGGTAGACGTTAAACACGACATTTTCAAGTACGTTGACAGAACATAATCCTCCACTGTTTGAAAACCACACTGTTTCTTGTTCTTGCTCTTTGTGATAGTCTGAAGGAATAACGTCATCTTTAGAAAACATTTTGCCGTTTCAGTAAAATATTGTGTACTCAACAATAATTATTGCGAATATTGTGCTACCTCTCTGGCGATGTTTTCACAAGGTCTATTAAATTCCGAATTTCTTTTGCGCGTGAAAATGCTCTCCCAATACAGGACTGCAACTGAGATTCATCAAGAGGAGTTCCGCCTGTAGAATAAAAAAAAGTATTGACTAAGTAACTATGCATAGCGCGTGTTCAAAAACTAAACATTAAGCAACGAGTAGTTTCTTGCTTATCCTTCTAAATCAAGTAAAAATTGAAGCTGTGTGGTCAAAAATTAAGGGACCCACAAGTACACAACATTATTCATATTACTGATCGATGGTGGGCAATGATGAAAGCTCGCCGCAATTTTGTTGACGAGAAAAAAATCAGTTGATTTTATTGAAAGATTTAACAATATTTTTGTACAGAGTGCCGTATCGCGTCAATATACGGTTCAATATTTCAGTGTCGCACTGGATGCTTTAATAGAAACGTGTTCACGCAGGAAGAAGAGAAGATTTTTGTCGAGTAAATGAAATGTAAATGAAAGGTACAAGCAGCTTGTAAACAAAACTAAGAAGGAAGAATCAAACTCAGTACTTCTGACAAAATACTACGATAAGTATGAAGAAGTTACGAGTAAAGGTTTAAAAAAAACCTTGACTATGCAAAAACCATGTTTTCGCGCATTCAGTCTGCCACAAATTTTGTTTTATTTTCAGGGATGGCAAAGGAAAGTGCTCCGTTCATGTCAACGGATTCTGTTGTTAACAAAATTAAACCGTCTGTTGGATGATCTTGGGATGCAAAGTGCTTGGGCTGAAGCACACATGAGACCGTGGCCATATGGGTTTCCCTTTAAAACATGTACATGAGATTAGAAGCTAGTAGGACTGTGGTATTCCAGTCTGAAATTATAAGTATGGCAAACGAATTTCAAGTCAGGACTGAGCGAAAATAGCTAAAAGTACAGTACAACTTTTTTATTTCCTATAACAATTTGATATTCAGCTTTTGTAAATATCAAGAGATTTATTAGGAATTATAATTTCCAGACCGCTTTAGAACAGCTTGCTTTATCCTTTGACTGCTTTTAATAAGATTATCTGTTTCACTGGAAAATACATACCTTCCCAACAGGTAATACCGTAATCGTTAAAATAAGCGCCCGGGCATTTATTCAAGTGGGGCGCTCATTCAAGAGGGGCGCTTATTCAAATGATTACGGTAGTGGACGGTAAAGGAAGTTTCCTGATAAGAAAAACAAAAAAGAATAAAAATTGTTGAAGAAAAAGTGTTATTCTTTCTTTTCCAAGTGTTCCCTTCCCTCCATGCAAATTAGAATAAGCACGCCCCCCTAGAACAAAGGTGGCGCTTATTCGAGAGGGACGCTTATTCGAGAGGGGTGCTTAAAAATTATTTTCTTAAAAGGGGGCGCTTATTCAAACGATTACGGTATCTGTTTTTGCTGAGAAATTATGTTTTTTATTTTTAATTAATTATTTTTTATTGTCCGATAGATTTTGGTTTATTTTATGTTTTCAGGTCCTGCACTGATACCAGGATTTTTTAAAAGGTTTTTCTGAATTGGTTAACCTGTTAAAATACATAATAATAATAATAATAATAATAA
>RDPX01000294.1:1084235-1102576 GCA_003991215.1 Morbakka virulenta | reverse complement strand
ATGTAAAATTGTAATTCTGTCCTCTTACTGTTAGTAATATTCCATCTATATTCTCGTCTCCTTGATGTTCGTAATATTCCAATGAATGTAAAATAAAACGTTTTTATATAGTCCAAACTTTTATATACATTTGTTTTGTTATTGTTAGTCTTAGGGTTTGTATAATTTGAAACTGTCTCATATACTGTTTGTCAATTGCCTTTTGTTCAATGTAGATATTTTTGTTGAAATGTATTACCTCAAACTTCAATCACCCAAGGTCGCTGGTAGCGACTCGGTGCTTGATTTTAATTAGCAAATCCAAAGAAAACTGTATAATAATAATAATAACAATGTGAACCAAACCACCGAATCCATAAACCCATAAACAGAATGAATCTCTCCAGCCGCCATCAGATACGTGGGCGTGGAAACAATCGTAACAATCCTCCAAGAAGGGAAGGATCAAAGAATCGATATCAGCCTGGCAACAACCGAAATCACTCGAATCAACAACGCCTCAACAACAATTCGTCAGATAGCCGTCGTATCATGTGCGGACGATGAGGAGCAATCGGACACCGAGGAGATGATTGCAGGAGATCGAAAAATGCAATATGCAACAAGTGTAATAAAATGAAATATTTTCAGCGAATGTGAAATTCAAAACATAGGGGTCATCACAAACAACCGTCTGTGAATCAGATATCCAATTCTGCAGGACCAGACCCAATTGGTACCTACCAGCAAAACCCCGAAGCAGTATCCGAGGGGAATCAATTTCAGGCCATCCAGATTTTCAAAATTGGAGGCAACAACTTACCACTCTATACCGTCAAAGTCAAAAACGTAGATACTGTTATATATTAGCGTGTGGAGAGGAGGTAAATAGATAATAATGTAAGCAGCTTTTAACACGACGTCTGATCCCTGGCAGTATAATCCAAGAGAGTATGTACATTTTTTGTACACTAAAGTGAGGCTAAATCAAGGCTGTCAAATTAAGATGGCAGAAACATAATGGCAGACAATGACAATAACAGGGTCACAAAACAACAGATACAAAAGTACGTATAGACTCTGGCTCTTCTATCAAAATCCTCGACAAGACAGCATACCGGTCGCTTTCATCAAAACCAAAACTGAGCAGATAATATTCTCGTATATACCTATCTCCACAGTAGGAACATTTCGTGCCGTATTAGCAAACGGAACAGAACATCGATACCAATTTTATAGTAGTAGAAGGAACGTCAGGATCCATACTCGGAAGGGAATCAGCAGAAAGTCTTAACATCCTTCATATTGGACCTCCACCACAAATTGAAACCGTTACCTCGCTACCGACACCAAGTGAACAGTACCATTCCAAAGAAATTCACGACTACCCGGAACTTTTTGAAGGAGTTGGAAAATTTAAAAACTTTCAGCTCAGAAGAAACATCAACCAGAACATCGTACCAAAACAACAACCCATCTGTCGTATACAGTATCACTTGAAAGCTAAGATATCCAGGGAACTCAAAAGACTCCAAGACCTCGATATTATCGAACCAGTAGAGGAGCCGACCACATGGCTTAATCCAGGTGGGTGGCTCTAAAAACAACGGAAATACTCGTCTTTGCGTTCACATGTGGAAAGCCAATGAGGCTATCGACAGAGAGAGACATATTATTCTAAAACTTGAGGTCATTACAACTGAACTACATGAACCAAAGTATTTCTCTAAAATCGACTTACGTGATGGTTACCACCAAATCAAACTAGATGAAGAATCTAGAAACATTACAACGTTCGCAACCCATGAAGGGATATTCAGATACAAAAGCTTATTTTACGGGGTTAATTCTGGATTCGAAGCATTCCAGATTGAAACTGTCCTTAGTGGTTTAGATGGTGTTAAGAACATTTCAGATGACATTGTTATATGGGTTCAGACACAAGCAGAACACGACCAAAGACTGTACACAGTGCTAGAATACCTTCAGAAAAGCGGACTATGTGTTAATCCTAAAAAATGAATCTTCTTCGTACAGCAAATCAATTTTGATAGGCATATCCTTTCACCAGCTGGCATTCAGCTCGACCTGTCATAAGGCAAAGCTATTTATTCAATCAAGGAGCCATCCAACATCTTGGAAGTAAGATCCTTAATGGGACTCATGAACTACTGTCTCAAATTCGTACTAAAGCATGCAACAGTCAATGAACTGATTCGTCGACTAACCAAGAAAGCAGAACCATTTGTATGGGATCCGGAACAACAGGAAGCCTTCAAAACGCTGAAAGAAAAACTCTTGTCACCGCCAACACTCGCCTTCTATGATCCTCATGCAAACACCAAAGTCGTCACAGATGCCAGTCCATTTGGACTTGGAGCAGTCCTCCTCCAAGAACATCCCAGTGGCAAATATCAGTCGATATCCTACGGATCCACATCACTGACCAATATAGAATCGCGATATAGTCAGGCAGAGCGAGAGGCACTGGTAGTATTATGGACCTGTGAACGTTATCACTACTACTTGTACGACCGCTCATTCACTGTCGAAACATATCACAAACCACTGCTGCTGTTGTTGTCATCCAAATCACAAAACCCACCACATCGTATCCAAAGATGGCTAATGCAACTACAAGCATACCAGTACAGTCAAACGTACATTCCAGGTAAATAAAATGCTGCAGGCAAACTTTCGATGTAGAAAAGGCAGAGGTGAAATAACAGAGATAAATGATAATGATCCTGAAATCATTAATATTGAAGACGAATCACTTGTAGTCGTCAAATCGTTTTGTTATCTTGGTGATACCATCAACCAGTCAGGCACATGTTTTGATGCAACTACGGATCGAGTTTGTAAAGCATGGAGAAGTTTTAGACAGCTTCTACCGGTCTTAACAAACAAATCGATTTCGCTGAGGCAGCGGGGTTATGTCTACCGGACCTGCGTTAGAAGCATTCTTCTATATGCGTCTGAGACCTGGGCTTTGAAAGTCGATGACCGATATCGCTTAGAAAGGAATGAAAACTCTATGATCCGCTGGATGTCTTCTGTAAAGTTAAGCGATCGCAAATCAACTGCCAGTTTGAGAGAGATGCTCGGCATTTGTGATATCACTAGTCAACTGAGATACAATCGCTTAAGATGGTTTGGGCATCTTGAGAGAATGGGCGACAAATGGCCCAATACGATTCGAACTTTCGAAATTGAAGGAAATGTTGCTGCAGGCGGACAAAAGAAAAAGTGTATTCACTGCGTGAAAAAAGATCTTGCTGATCTTCGTCTTCCTCCTAATCTTGCTGAAGATCGCTCAGTGTGGCGCGCTCGAATCAAGTCTCAATGTGGCATTGTCCAACCCCCAAACAGAGGAAATCACGGACGTTAAACCGAAGAGTAAGTAAGTAAGTAAGACATCCTATCGCACAGCCCGTTCAAATTAACTGGTGATGAAAACCCAGCAGACCACTTCATATCGACTATTGTCCAACAAGCTATACCTGAATCATTGTCAATTGATTGATAGCAGAGGAGACCAAAGTCGACAAAACCCTGACAACAATTATCAACAACTTGTCCAAAAGGTCAAACAATCGGGAAACCAAAGCATTCCGCCAAATCAGAGAACACCTTACAACTACCAGTGGTATACTATTAAAGGACAACCAAATCGTCACACCAAAAGCACTTCAAAATAAAGTCCTTAAAATCGCACATCAAGGTCATCAAGGAATGGTCGGTACCAAATCATATCTACGTGAGATGTCTGGTGGCCCGGAATCAACCAAGACGTGGAAACCGTCATCAAACAATGTCACGCTTGCCAAACAGTAACACAGAAACACTCCAAAGCTGAGCCGTTGAATCCCACAAAGCTACCGGAAGAATCATGTAAACAACTTGGCATCTACCTTAAGTGACTATTGCCCAACAGCAACACAGTTAGTCATCTTCGATTACCACTCACGGTATCCAGTGGTCTATACCCTCGACAAAGGTACCACAGCTGACAAAATCGCCAACAAACTCCAGCAAACATTTTCCATCTTCGGGTACCCTGAAATGATAGTCACCGGCAATGGCCCTCAGTTCATTGTATCCAGCTTCATAACATTTCTGCAATCAAGGAACATCAACCACTATAAAGCTCTTCCATACTGTCGTATATAGATTACAAACTATACAGTAGCTTCGGCTACCATATTTGTTTACGTTGTTTTAAGTTATAGATTTGGAGCCATCCTTTCTTGCATATTAAGATAGCAGTTTCTAGAATACATATGAGCATGATAATAAGGATCTAACAAGTCTCCAGTCATTATCTCATGACATCTCAGTAATCTGTTGTTTAGACTCTATAACATGGTGTCAGAAGTGTATTGATTGACTCAGGAAGGTGTTGGAAACATTACTTTACAGCTTACACTCTTCTCAAAACCTCTCAGAAATGTGAAAACAATGGAAAGCCAGTTTCAAAATCTTCCTCCAAGCCACAGAATCGGATAAAAAGAATGATGTTGTCAAAAGTTCAATCTTATTCCACTACACAGGCAAGCAAGCCAAGGAAGTGTACATTTGAATTTACAAAAGGTAATGAAATGATATATAATGAAATTTTATTGAAATGTGATACCTATTTCAAACCAAGGAAAAATCTAACATTTAATCGCTACACCTTAACAGCATGTGAAGAAACATTTGATGAATATTTTACTCGTTTACGAAAGTTGAGCGAAGATTGTGAGTTTGGAGAACTTCGTGATTCTCTCATCAAAGATCTCATCATTATCGGTATCCAAGACAAGAAATTACAAAAACGTTTTCTTCGTGAGAATGAACTTAACCTAGAAACAGTTTTGAAAATGGTAGAGCTTGTAAAGCTTCCAAAAAGCAAACTAAGGAACTTCATAAAAACTGTAAAACTGAAACAACAACAACTACTACTACTACTACTACTACTACTACTACTACTACTACTACTACTACTACTACTACTACTACTACTAGTAGTAGCAGCAGTAGTAGTAGTAGCAATATTGATGCCCTTTGAAAACATAATCCCTCCCATAGACACAACAAACCGAATGACTACATCAACAAGTGCAAATTTTGTGGTGGGTCTCATCTCAGAGGGTCATGTCCAGCATATGGCAAGAAATGTGATAATTGCTTTAAGAAAGGTCACTTTGAAAAATGTTGTTTTCAAAAAACACCCAACAAGGTACCTACTCCGTCACCATCATCCACAGGAAACAGGAATATCCATTCAGTTGACCCAGCACCACCAGAAAGCACTGACTCTGATAGTAGTGATGAATTCTTCATAGGAACAGTTACCGATAACAGTGAAACTCCTGATCAAGCAACCGAACCTAACGAAGCCACTGAAAATCACCCTCGATCAAAGAGTCCTTACAATGATTGGACCATTAATTTCGAGACAAATGGAACTTACATCCACTATAAATTAGACTCAGGTGCACAAGTAACTGTTTTACCATACTCTAAATACCTTCGACTTCTCAATCGTCCAAGACTCCATGGGACATCAACTAAATTAACAGCTTATAACAATGAACCGATCAAAGTACAAGGGCGTTGTATATTAAATATTAAACACAAATCTCGTACTTACCCAACTCTATTTATCATTGCAAATGCCCAATCGATACCAATCATTGGACTCCAGACATGTACTAAATTCAATCTGATCAAACGTGTCAATGAAATCAATAATCTCTTTCCAGACTGGGATAGTGAATAAACTTTACCATATCTATCTTGATCCTGACATTCCTCCAGTTATTGATGCTTGTCGAAAAGTTCCTGTCGCTCTTCGGGATAAACTCAAACAAGAAATAATTCGAATGGAAGAACTAAATACTATTACCCGAATAACCGATCCAACTGAATGGGTAAGCTCTCTCGTCACCGTAAAAAACCCTGATGGCTCTCTTCGTGCATGTACGATCCCACAAATCTTAATAAAGCAATTCGTCGTCATCACCACAAAATGTCAACCACTGAAGAAATTTTATCTCGAATGTTGGGTGCAAAATATTTCATAAAGTTGGATGCATCCAATGCATACTGGCAAGTGCCGTTAGATGACGAAAATTCGAAATTATTGACATTTAATACGCCATTTGGACGATATTGATTCAAACGTATGCCATATGGTATCAAATCAGCCAGTGAGATTTGCCAATCGATTATCGCAGAAATCATTGAAGGTATTCCTGGTGTCGCAAATAGCCAGGGCGACATCATAATCTGGGGATCTACACCTGAGGAACTGACTGAACGAACTCGATTATGTTTAGATGCTATTCGTAAAAGTGGACTCAAACTGCGTAAACATAAATGTCTGTTCGGAGTTACAAAAATCACGTTTTTATGTCACATAATTTCTGCCCAAGGAGTTGGACCAGATGTATAGAAGGTATCAGCTATTGTTGACACGCCTATACCGACTAATGTGAAAGAACTTCAACTTCAACTTCACACGCTTTCTCGGAATGATAACGTTTCTTGGAAAATTCATTCCCAACCTATCAAAGGAAACCAAGCCTCTAAGAAAACTACTCGAGAAGGGTATTGAATGGAAAATTGATGCTCCACAAATTGATGCATTTAACTGGCTGAAGGAACTCGTAACATCCAGTACAACATTAAAATTCTTCAATGCCAAACACGTATCACCTGTGATGCATCTCAACAAGGTCTTGGAGCAATGCTTGAATAGTTAACACGATGCGACATGGTGTCCTGCTGCATTTGCATCACATACTCTAACCTCTGCTGAAAGTAATTATTGCTCGCTTGAACGTGAGACTCTTGCAATTGTATTCGCCTGTGAACGATTTCATGAATATGTACAAGTTACAAGTCAAAGGAAGTGGGAAAACAGAAAAACGTAGCATCCATTTTTTCCCATCACATCACGTTTTTTCTGTATAGATTTCACCAAAATAGCTATATTTATTTGAAGTTGCTCATTTTTCACTAAATTGACGTTTTTTTCTAATTTGACTTAACACGACTCATCCGGATAGTTTACATATCACAATTGAGTTTTTTGGTTTTAAAAGTTATCTTTTTGGGTGTTTGATGCATGCACCTTACCTTGATTTGATCTATTTACTTAACCTTATATTTTTATCATAGAAGAAGATGTCAATTGAATAAAGATGTCAAGAAAGTGCAAAAATGACAGTGACTCCTTCTGCTACACCTGTGGAAAGTTCACCTTCAAAAATAACAGAATGGCTATAGATGACTTATACGAGAGAGCCTATTACACATATTTCAAAATCAAACTTGGTGACCAGGACAAACCATGGGTACCCCACATTGTCTGCAAGTCGTGCAAAGAAGGCCTAAGACTCTGGACCATAGGCAAGCAAACGGCGCTTAAATTTGCAATACCGATGATCTGGCGTGAACCAAACAATCATTTTGACGATTGCTACTTCTGCATGATAAACTTAGCTGGTTTTAACAAAAAGAACTGTAAAAACATATCCTACCCATCAATCCCTTCAGCCATAGCACCAACTCCTCATTCTGATGAGCACCC
Organism: Morbakka virulenta; assembly: GCA_003991215.1. NCBI lineage: Eukaryota > Metazoa > Cnidaria > Cubozoa > Carybdeida > Carukiidae > Morbakka > Morbakka virulenta. The sequence continues at coordinate 1,095,015 of RDPX01000294.1, read as the reverse complement.
AGTACCTGTTTTCAAAAAGCTTCTTGATGTACCTGTTTCAGTTGGAGCTTTAGCATGTGATCCTGTACTGGAGGAATTAACAGAAAGCGATTCTGACCATGATTTAAGTGATGCTGACTATGCTAGTTATTCAGATGAACCCAACCTATACAACCAAGATGATCTAAGTGATCTAATCCGTGATTTGAATCTTTCGAAGGAATCTGCTGAGCTGCTAGCGTCGCGCCTGAAGGAAAGAAATTTCCTTCAAAAGCAGACTAAAGTAACATTCTACCGGAATAGGCACGCTGAGTTTCTTCCTTACTTCCAAGGATTTGAGGAAATTGTTATTTGCAGTAATGTGGAACCTTTGTTGTTGAAGCTTGGCATCGATTTTTATAATTCTGACTCATGGCGCCTGTTCATTGACAGCTCTAAGAGAAGCTTGAAATGTGTGCTTTTACATAATACTAATGAGTATGCATCAATTCCCATTGGCCATTCAACAAAGCTAAAGGAGGAGTATGACTCAATTAAACAGGTCCTTGGGTGCATAAGTACAGTGAGCATAACTGGAAAATTTGTGTTGATCTAAAAATGGTCAATTTTCTTCTTGGGCAGCAATCTGGCTATACCAAGCATCCATGCTTCATATGTTTGTGGGACAGTCGGGATAAAGCAAACCATTGGGTGAAGACTGATTGGACTCCTCGAAAAACAATGAAGGTTGGTGATAAGAATATCATAAATGTACCCCTTGTGGATGGAGATAGGATAATTTTACCTCCTCTGCATATTAAACTGGGACTCATTAAGCAGTTTGTTAAAGCCTTAGACAAGGATGGGAAATGTTTTCAATACATATGCAAATCATTTCCCGGACTGCGTATTGAGAAGCTCAAGGGGGGTTCTTCGATGGACCAGACATACGAAAGTTGATAAGAGACCCAAACGTCATGAACTCCATGAATTCTCTTGAAGCTGCTGCATGGCAAGGATTTTTTGGACTTGTACAAAACTTTCTTGGGAGCAAGAGGGCAGAGAACTTCAGAGAAATAGTGGAGAGCATGCTGGATGCGTATCAGCGTCTTAGGGCAAATATGAGCATCAAAGTGCACTTCTTGCACAACCATCTTGATCAGTTCTCTTCAAAACTCCTATGAAGTTTAGAATATCTATATAAAACATTTGAAGTAACAAATGTCAGCTTTGTGTATTATATCCTGTTCAACAAGCCTTAAAAAGGGTGATTTTGACAAAAAATGATTTTCTCAAAATAAAAAAATTGGGACGTGATGGGAAAAAATGGATGTCATTTTTAGAATAAGCTCATAAAAATGGTCTAAAATCATCTTGAGTGGATGTCATCAGAGGGAAAAGGGGTTTTTTTGTAGACCAGTGTTATCGAATGAAATATACCGTGTTACCGAAATGCCCTGACCGGCGATAATATAAAGATGATATAACAAAGATGGCGGGCGAAGTAGAGTATGCAATATCCCCCTTCCTATGAAATTAAAAAACTAAATAATAAGATTGGTGTAACTTTATATCCTCATCTTGTCTTATGACATATTAAAGTCCTTAAATCTTAATGGGAGAGTTATTTTTCGTCTTGGACGTTCTGTGTTATACTTAGTCACAGTTTTTGGTATTTCTACTAGTGTCTGTTTCATGGGCGTGATTGATAAATCTGATTGTTCTGTTGTAGTTTGAGTCGAATCACTCAGCGGACTGACACTCTGTACTGGTTGGCAATGTTCTGCAGGTTTTGTTAGTTGATCATGAATAAGTACTGGTGTGCGCATGATAAGGGGCTCTGACGGAGCAGCTGCTGGTGTAAAATGTACTCTGTTTCGTCTGATGAGTGTGTTGTGGGGTGTCTTCAGGGTGTATGACTGATCGTCAGATTCAATCAGTCCATACACCCATGGTTTCCCCCGTTTATGTGGTGGAGGTTTTGCATATACCTACGTACCGACAGCTGGTTTAGAGTGTACTGATCCTGCATGTCGGTCAAACTTGATCTTTGCTGTAATACATCAATAATCTGTTGTCTTGTGTTGGTGATGTAAATTGGTGATGGGATGAGGGCACAATTAGATGTTGGAAGAAGATTTCTTGTACGACGACCCACCATCCTCTGTGCTGGAGAATACGAATGTCCTTGTTGTGGTGTGTTTCTATAGTGAGAAGAGCTGTGTGCAAGTCATTGGAACATTTCAATATGTTCTTGGCGACTTTTACTGCTGCCTCAGCTCTACCATTTCCTTTAGGATAGTATGGGGCGAGTGTGCTTGAAATCATCTTCTTTGAAAATGTTTTAAATTTATTACTAATATACTGTGAGCCGTTATCCGTATGGAATATGTCAGGAATTCCATGGCGAGCAAAATGTGCTTTGGTGCGTTCGATGACTGTTTGGGCGAGCGTGTTTGGAAGATGGTCAACTTCAATAGAGTCTGAAAAATGACATACAGTCACAAGATAATCATTGTTCTCGTACTCAAAAAGACCTTGGCTGACAATCTGCCAAGTGAGTGATGGTATTGGTAACGAATGCATTGGTTGTCTTCGTGCTGTACTTTGGTATTTGGTGCATTCTGGACATGCATAGCACATGTTGGCGATATCTCTTGACATATTAGGCCAGAATAGTACTTCTATGACCATTCTTGTATTAGATGCTGCTCCCATGTTATTAGCATGTATCTTTTGGAGCATTTCTTGTCGAATGGATTCTGGAATTAAGGTACACTGTCCTTTATAAATAAAACCGTTGTTTATTGTTAATTCATTACGTAAGTTCCACAATTGTCTTAAATCCTTGTCCAAAGCTTGGATTTTTTCTGGCCATCCTTGTTGAATGGTAGTGTATAAGCATTGAAAGATACAATCACTTTTGGTGGCTGCCAGGATTTTCATTTCAGTTTCATTTTTGAGTTGGTAGTGGTGTTCTGGATACTCAGATTCTGTCTCCAGATGAAAAATGTCAAAGGAGTTGACATCGTTGGTTGATGAGTTATCAAGTGATGCTCTCGATAGAGTATCTGCAATGTGTAGAGATATTCCTTTTCGATAGAAAAGTTTGAATTGGTATTTCTGAAGCCGTGACAGCATTCGTTAAAGTCTGGCAGGTGCACGATTAAGGGGCTTCTTCAAGATCATCTCCAATGGTTTGTGATCACTATGAGCTTCAATGTCTGGGTGTCCATATGGCCAGTGATGAAATTCGGAGAATCCATTGCATACAGCAAGGCACTCTTTTTTCATCTGTGAGTACCTTCTTTCAGTGTCACTTAAGGTATATGATGTAAAAGCAACAGGTTTCAGTTGTGCATCAATATTCTTTTGCACTAATGCTCCTCCAAGTTCTTTCTCACTAGCATCAACTTGAAGTACAACTGGCTTCTTTAGATCAAAATATTGTAGGACAGGCGTTGAAGCTACAAAAGATTTTGCTTTGTCAAATGCAGTTTGTTGTGTCTCAGACCAATTAAATATCATGTCCTTTCTAGTGAGTTGAGTTAATGGTTCAATTATGGTACATAGATTCTGGCAGTACGGTGAAAGGTATTTTATCATGCCAATGAATTGGAGTAGGGTTTGTTTATCATGTGGTGTTGGCATACTCATGATAGCACTGGTTTTCTCGGGGTCTGCTTTGATTCCACCTTGTGTTAATATGTGTTCAACAAATTTTAGTTGTTCTTTCTTGAATATCAATTTCCGTAGGTTGAAATTAATGTTCTTTACTTTTGCTCTTTCCATTAATGCGATAAAGTGTCTATCATGGTTAGCTTCAGCTTCCTCGTAGGTCCCCACAACCACAAACAAGTAGATCATCCGCTATGGATGCGACGCCATTGAGGTCTTCTACTGCTGCCATGATAAGTACTTGAAATTCCTCAGGGCCACTGTTGATACCAAATGGGTGGCGGGGCCACATCATATGGGCGGTAGCGCCCATATGATGTGTGCACGGTGGTCATTTTGGACGACTTTTCATCTGGTGGTAATTGAAAAAATCCATCTTTTACTTCGATCACTTGAAAATATTTAGCATTTCTAAGTTTATGTAAATGTTCATTTAGTGTCGGCATCTGATACTGGGCGTTCAATAGCAGTATTTATAGTTTGACTAGGGTCTATACTCAAAATTTATTTGGAGTTTCTCTGCAGAGGATGTTCGAGTACCATGGTGTCGGTTCGGTTACTTTTTCTAAAATCCCTTCTTTAACATATCGGGCAATGGTAGCTTTCTCCTTTTCACGCTTGCTTAGTGGGACCCGATGTATGGGCATTTGTACAGGTACGACATTCTCTTTGACTTTAAATGGTATCGGTGGTTGGTGGCAACCAACGCCAGTAAAACTGTCCTTATAATGTTCAACTAGTGCCTCCTTGTTGAGTGGTTTTGATAAATCGATCGATGATTTCTTTGTGTCTGTTGTATTCTGTTTGTTTTGGCGTTTCTGACTGTCTGTCTGATTTGTCTGTTGAATAGAGAATACATTGTCAGCGTTAATTTTGATTATTCCCATATTTACACAATCCTTTCCAGAAAGGACAGCTGGTTTTCCTGCCATGATATTCGATGACAGAACTTGAAACACAAGGGTATGGTATTTCTTATATTTCTCGCATAGTAGGGTGACTTGTCCGACAGGTCTAATAGGTTGTGCATCACCAAACGGATGTAGTAAAAAATGGGATTTTTGTAATTTGATGTCTGGGAATTCACGTTGAATAATATCTTACGAAATTGTGTTGCATGTCGCAGCAAAGTCAATTTGGAACTTGTGATTTTTAAAATTTGAACCAGTACATGAGCAAGGTAGGTTAGCAAAATATTTATTACCTTCTGGCGTGTCCTTTTTAGTATGATTTATATCATATGTGGTGCTGTAATATAATGGTTGTTTATCTGTATAAAATATTGGCGTGTCGGTTTGGATTTTGCTGTACCAGTCCAGAGAACAGTTTCTTCGATTCCTTTAGATGTATCACTGATGAATTTATCAGCTGTTTTGGCTGATTCAATTGATTTAGCCTCAGCAACAACGTCAGCTAAAGCTTTTGGGGTACCGTCCGGTTTAAGATGAGTTTTAAGTAGTTCAGTTCGTATAGTACTGTCACATAGACCAAATACAAATTTGTCTCGGCACATAATGTCTGTAATTTGTCCTTATTCACAAAGACTTCCGGCTTGTCGGATTCGAACTTCCCAGTCTTGTATTGTATCATTTGTGTTTTGAGATGTATGCCAAAATTTAAATCTATCTGTCATTAATGTTGACCCTGAAGTACCAGTAAAGTGTGTTCGAAGTTTGTTCATCCGTATCTATGGCTTCTTCTTATTGTTCGGTGAGATAGAAGCCTCAATAGTATATCTAATTACTTGTAGAGCCTCATCAGGTAGTGCTGATCGTAAGGCTGAAACCTCCAGAAGATGCTTTTTGTAATGTTTCTCTTTTTCGGTCTGGATCCTTTTCCAAATCCTTGTAATCTGATTGTGTACAGTAATCGTGAAATCGTAACTCCACGTTTTTAAAATTTTCTGATATGTTCCCAGATAGTTTAAGTTTTGGTCTCTTGTGAGAAGTCATTGTAAAATAACAGGCGTAATAACGAATAAAAGTATATATAATCACTTCTGACACCAAGTTACAAGTCAAAGGAAGTGCGAAAACAGAAAAATGTGGACGCCATTTTTATTATCGAATGAAGTATAACGTGTTACCGAAATGCCGTAACCGGCGATAATATAAACATGATATAACAAAAATGGCGGGAGAAGTAGCGTATGCAACATATATGGTCGCAAATTTTCAGTTCACAGTGATCACCTCCCACTCAAGTCGATATTCAACAAGCCACTGTCGAAATCTCGTCTCCAGCGTTTTCGACTCCGATTACAATGTTACGACTTCAGCATGGATTACCAACAGGGGAAGCTGATGTATGTCGCAGACACCTTAAGGCGAGCACCACTGCTTGAGTCAATACCTGAAATACTGGCCAGCAATATTGATGCTTATGTCTATTCACTCTACAACAATTTGCCAATCAGTCAACATCGAATCACTTAGTTTCAGAAAGAAACTGAAGCTGACACAACCTTGCAGCAACTCAAAATTCAAATCCAAACTGGATGGCCAAAAGCAAGCTCAGCTGTACCTAAATCGTTAACACCATTCTATAGTTACCGTGCTGAATTAGCTTTATACAAGACCCTCATTAAAAACAAGAAGTACAGTCAATCGAGGGCACTGATGTTACCGTCTCCTAAAAAACTTAATGATGAGTCATCTAAACCGCAAGAACAAGATCTAGTCGAACTATATCTACACCTAGGCACTTGAATGATTATGAACTTTAAGCAATTTCCTATCTTAAAATGGGGGATGTTGTATATAGATTACAAACTATACAGTAGCTCCGGCTACCATCTTTAAAGTAGCTCAGGCTACCATATTTGTTTATGTTGTTTTAAGTTATAGATTTGGAGGCATACTTTCTTTTATATTAAGATAGCAGTTTCTAGAATACATCATCATCATCATCATCATCATATTCGGTTCAACAAATAAACATGATAACAAGGATCTAAAATGTCTCCAGTCATTATCTGATGGCATCTCAGTAATATGTTGTTTAGACTCTATAACACATACTATGCCCCGGGGAATGAAGAAGTCAAACGCTTTAACAGAACCCTGGGTAAATTCCTTCAAACCTGCTACGCCAACCGAGCAGACTGGAAAAAGGAGCTGGTCTCGTTCTTACTCACATATAGAACCACATCACATCCAGCAACAGGTGTTTCACCAGCATCCCTGCTCTACAAACACATTCCGAGAAGTCACCTGCCTACACTCAACGTAAGTCAATCATCAAACCAACATGTGGTAAGCAGAGACACCGCCTACAAACATCGAATAAAGCAGTACATTGTCAAGAAACGTCATGCTCAAACACACGGTTTCAAACCAGGGCACTTAGTACTGTGTAAAAACATGAGAACGTTTAAATCTCAACCATACTACGAGATTGAACCATACATCGTAAAGGAAGTAAACCACAGCGGCATAACAGTTTCAAAAAGTGAGAAGACCTATACTCACCACGCATCACACATTAAGCTGTATCATGGTCCAACACCAAAACCGACAATCACAAAGCTCCAGCTGACAAATACAAAACACACCCCTATATCAACAATTCATATGTACTAATAGCTACTGCCAACCTGGAAACTATCGATGAGGAGGAAGGAGATAGTGAACAAACAGCCCAAGATTCGGATACAATTGACAACATTGCATACATGGAAAACGATGATGACATGAATGAACTTACTTATGACATCGAAAAAGTTAATAATGTTGTAAATGAACTTACTTACAACATCAAGAAAAGAAGTCGAAATAAACCAAAGTGGTTACAAGATTATGTTTGAAGTTTTGATAGGGTTATAGTATATGTTTTTTGTCATCCCTCAGTTGGTTAGTACTGACTATGCCATCAGGGGTTTTTGAACATTTGTACAGTTTTTCACATTCTTTTTGAACTGTGCCATCACAGTTTGTTTTGTTTTTCACCCTTTGCTCAGGCACCTTTTTTAAGGGTTCTTTCAGATAGCATCCACTTAGGGAGGGATGTAGTGTTTACACTTTATTATTTTGCATAGCTTCAACTACCATTTTTACTCATTATATTCGTGCATTTTACACGAGATCACTCTGGTAGTGAAATAGAATTCTAGCAGCCAAAATGGCCTAATTCTTACTGTCTCAACTCTCATGTTCCATGTTTATATCGGAAATATTACACCAATATGAAGTGAAACAGGACACAACAGTAAACTCCAGTAACCACAATCCAATACAACATGATACAAAATGAAGTTATTGTATGTATTGGATACACTCAGAAGTTTTAAGCCTGATCATCCTGTGACTGAGTAAAAAGTGTGATCAGGGGCAAGGTGATCTGAGTGTTAAGTTTTTCCTCTTTCTTTTGCATTTTTGGAGCTTTCACTGTTTTACCTCAGTAACTGTCCAAACATATTAATTCATAGCTGTAGTGTTCGAGTAATTTACATGACACTGAGAGCGATTGTTATTGTATAATTTGATTCAGTATTGTTTTGTGATGGGTTTGGTTTGTTATGTCTGCGCATGTCAGTTTGCCATTCTAATTAAAATGTCGTTCAATAAGCTGCTCGTTTTGATGTATTGATTGAACCCAACGCATAAATATAACAATAGCTACAGGAAGTACTGGCACAAGGAACCTGTATCTCTTCCAATATCTTGACTACATTTTACCATCCTAAACAATCTGATGTTGTGCAAAAGTAAGCATGTTATGTTTGTCATCATTTAGGCACCTGACTCCAAATAGCAAAACATGGAAACTTCCTGATTGACACAACATTACATAGGCATGGGAAAGTAAAATACTTTTTCTAATTGATGTAACGTGTATTGATGTAAAGTGTATAATGTAACAATGGGCAACCTTCACTTAAGATTGATTATTATGTGGGATACCTCATTACAGATGGTTTGACTACAAGTAACCAATGTGCACACTACTTTTCCCTGTCATTCTAAAAGACAAATGGCCTCCTCACCTGATAAATAGCTGTTTCTTGTAAGGAGTCGGGAACATGTAGAATTGTATACCATAAAAGCCACTTGAATACTTTGGATCATCTTATTTTTTAAATTAGTCAGAAGTGGAGCTTTCATGCAGGCCAAAAAAAGTCATATCAAGATTAAAATATTATTTGATGTTTTTATTAAAAATTTAGGTCAGCTGTATACCATTTTTATTTGGGTTTAGTTAATTAACTGGTCAATTGTTACTTTATTAGTATTGCAAATTGTCCTTGGCCTCTAAAAAGGTGTGTAATTCAAAACATATAAGAGGATGGAATTAAGCTCAAAGAGAAAATACTGTTACATACCCCGTTCTTAAAGCCACATTAATGAAACCTTTCCGTGAATTTAGGGTCAGTACATACTGACCAGGTCTTGCATCCAAGGCTTCTACAGCTCCTCCAATCACTATACAAATAGAGTTCCCTGGGCCTTTCTTTGTTAATATATATTCACAGCTTCCTCTTGAAACTTCACACATGCCTGAGCTCATAATGTAGTCTCTGAAAAGTGGAGGCCTGAAGAGGGCTTAAATAAATACAGAAAACTTAATTAAGGGATTTACCATAAATATATGGGAATACAATGAGACATCCTTGATTGGAAGATTCCTGGGAAGAGGGCTTGACGAAGACAAAGGCAGAAATGGACGAATAGGATAGCTAACACAAGTGGAGCTGAGATGAAAGGTGCAGGATTAGCAGAATTGGAGATCCAGGGTTGCCAATCTCTGATTGGTGATGGCACATAGCCAAAACCAACTATACTTAACCATATTATTGATGCAATGAAAAAAATAAACATAAGCTATTGCAACTTCTTTAAACAGCTAATTTGCCTGAAAAGCTGTTACTTTAAAAAAAATTGTACCAAAAATATGCAACTGTTCACTGAAACGGATTAATAAATACCCCTGTCACCACTCCTATCTGTTCAGAAAAAACTGATATAATATAGTCTAATTATTATGTTATATTCACCTGTATTAAATAGTACTGTCTAATTAAATCATGTTTATTCACACAAGAACATCTGTCTACTGAAACTGCAAACAGGGATAAATACTTATTTTCCAATGGTGATGATGCCATCAACTGGGAGCTTACTTTTTTGAGGTACAACATCCTTTGCTTTGTGGATGGTCAGGAAACTGCATGTTGTAATACTAAAAGATATATGCTAGACAATCTAATGATATTTGTGAATGAGCAGACTTTCCATAAACCATGTCATCCTTGTTGTGTATTCTACAGTTTACAAACAGTTTGAAAGACAGGGTATTTAAGAAGTGGCAGATTCCTTCACCTTTTAAAACCAACTGATTGAAAACATCAGATAATGACAAACAAAACACAAAATGATTTAAACACAAACGATCTTTATCATACACTTGATGTGTACATTCATAGGATAATCCTGAATCCCATTTTATATTGTCTATTGCATACAATGCATGTACTATTATATCACTAAAGATGTAGAGGTGATTACAAATTAGCAGCCATATGATGGTGACTAAGGTTGTAAATGGTAAGTAAAACAAATACAGAACATACCATAGATCAAAAGGAGGGGCCCTAAAGTAAATAAGATGGCAAGACCAAATTGGTGGGTTCTTTCCCTATACAGTTTACATTAAATATAGGCCTATTCTGAAATGACACATCCAAGATCCACATCAGAATCTTAACTGTGCCTTTTTTTGTAAGTAAGTAAGTAAGTTTTTATTTTCCACAAACATAAAATGAAAAATGTTTACAAATGTTTAAAAAAAGAAAGGCTTAGAAAGTCAATAAATTACAATTTAAAGTTAATTTACAAACTATTGTATAAATTAATACTAAAAAGAATATTGCATAAAAATATTACAGTTTGAGTTAAAATAAAAATAATGACAGATCACCCCTAATTGAAGTGGCAGGGATAACATTAAAAGGTCAAAATGACCTTATTTCCATAATGGTCCCTTAAGAGGTGATTTTTTAATTGAAAAAAAAGGGAGATAAAATTTAAAAATATAAACTTTGTAGTGTTTTAAAATGAGATGTCCTTTAGAATGCCTGGCTCTTTATGAGCGTGAAAACATGAGTTGTCAGTAGTAGATATATATATATATATATATATATATATAT
>RDPX01000294.1:1040786-1057006 GCA_003991215.1 Morbakka virulenta | reverse complement strand
GATCTTGAAACACCGTAAAATGTCAATGGCTACAAAGAAGAGGGTACCGGAAGGTTATGTAACATCTACTCTGTTATATGGTTGTGAGTGCTGGATAATATCACCATTAATGCAAAAGAGACTAGAAGCTGCTGAAATGTGGATTTACATGAGAATGATGAGAATATCATTTGTAGACCATCAAACAAATGAGGCAATTTTGAGGAAAGCTGGAACAGAAAGGTGTCTGACAAAAACAATCCGTGAAAGGCAAATGAGGTTTGTCGGACAAATCATGAGAAAGGAAAGAGAGAGAGAGAGAGAGAGAGAGAGAGAGAGAGAGGGGAGGGAAAGAGGCAAAGAGGGAGAGAGAGAGAGTAATTAATTAATTTGAGTAATTAATTACTATCTATTGTATAGTCCAGGTAACATGGTACAAAGTAACATTGAATGGAAAATAACATCCATTAAACTTAATTAAACAAAATTAAAATAACACGCTGATTTTCAAATCGCATTAAATAAAAAAAATACGTTGCGGGGCCTCTTCTTCAAAAGGTTGACCACACTTTCGAGAATTTTGATTACCCAATGTCAAAACGGGGGGAGGAAGCGAACAAAATGAGAAAATATTTCTAAATTAACCAAATCAAATGAAATAACATTACATTACAGAAGTACGGAAAATCCACTAATTTATCTGTTTAATTCCATATTGCAGTGAATTTTATGAGGTCTTGACGTTAGATTCCTGCAAAAATCAGGCCAAAAGCTGAACAAAACTCCAAGTGCATTTTTCGAGGTAAATGGTTCATTTTCAAAATGATTATAAACAACTGCTTCTAAGATGCTACATCATAAAACAAAAACTGCTTTATACATTTTTGATTGTTTATCTTTCTTATTTTTGGCTAAGCATGAAACAAGTGTTTTAGGTCTCGTCAAGTTCGGTATAACGCAGGCCTGTGCTTTATTTTCTTTTGTTCAAAAACCGGAATACCCTGATCCTGATTTACATTTATCAACTTGTCGTTGTGACCATACCCTCATGTTCTGTTCCTTACTTCGTGTTAGGCTGGACCCAAACATTTCCCCCTCCAGCCACCATAACGGATTAGAATGTTCTTCAAATTCAGTCGAATGAGGAGAGGTCAGAGTTACACTCCCCCCCCCCCCGGAAGAAAAAACAAATACGGTAATAGCTTGTGAACCTGTAATGGCTAATTAACTAAAACAAAGGTCACGACAAGAACAGGTAAAAATTAGGTCTGACATAACCATGCCCATCAAAATGAACTAAATAGTTAAATGTATGATGTCTAGTAAGAAACGTGATTTTATTAAGTTTTATAACTTATTGCTTTGACTTGGCCTGAGACAAGTCCCAATATTGTATCCTGCGTTTCACTGCAAAAACCCCAGCATACCCCAACGCTTAGGTTATGGCAAAGATCAAAACTGAATATGAACTTTAGAAATCAGCTCTTGCAATTACTTACCCATCAACGGAAGCAGATGAGGTACAATGCCTGGGAAGAGCTCACTGAAGTTTGTCCCCTCTGTTCCAAAACAACAGAAGGCACCAGCGCAGAGTATACCGTGCGGGTGATAGCCAAATATATAATTTTTAGATGGGTCCAGATCCTCCGTTTTAATAAGCCTGATTGGAAAATAATCTCTAAAATACTTCCATAACTTTAGTTTTCGAACGAATGCAGACCTTCGTCCCCCATGACTTGGTGTACCACTGTCGTATAAATATGCCCAACTTATATATAAAAGTGCAAGTGGGTAGTAGGAGCTGAACAAGATCAGAAGCAAAGAGCAAAACCCAAGCAGAGCTCCAAAATAAAATGAGTAGTAATAAAATGCAACCGCAAATGTTTGCAGCCGCCTGTAAAATGGAATCCTTACAGGTGCAAATTCAACCAAGGCCATTGTTTCAGTGTCCAAGTGAAGGTTTATGACGGTGTGCAGGGTTCCTGTGTCGTCTTTCCTTTCCTCGATCACATCGATTCTGCAATTTGGTGGCCGAGTTGCATTGAGACCGAACAAAATACTGAAATGAAATGTTGTAGTTGCGTTACAGTTTTTGTCAGCACTTCACTTGGAAGTGTGAGCAGCGCCAGTGTTGCCCCTCGCAGGGGAATTCCCCGACGGTAGGGGGAAACAGAGTCATGTAGGGAGTAGGAAAAACCTACGGGGAAAATCAGAAACTGTGGGGGGAAATCAGTAACTGTAGGGGAAAATCCTAAACTGTAGGGGACAATTTGACCTATTATTATTTGTAGGGGGGAATTTAGAAGATATAATCTACCTGGATATAACACTATATGTAACCTAATTCATGACACAGTTATGAATAAGATTACACATAATTCATACCACATGTATGAATAAGATTGCACAAAATTCATATCACATGTATGAATCAGATTACACATAATTCATNTTCCTCGATCACATCGATTCTGCAATTTGGTGGCCGAGTTGCATTGAGACAGAACAAAATACTGAAATGAAATGTTGTAGTTGCGTTACAGTTTTTGTCAGCACTTCACTTGGAAGTGTGAGCAGCGCCAGTGTTGCCCCTCGCAGGGGAATTCCCCGACGGTAGGGGGAAAAAGAGTGATGTAGGGAGTAGGAAAAACCTACGGGGAAAATCAGAAACTGTGGGGGGAAATCAGTAACTGTAGGGGAAAATCCTAAACTGTAGGGGACAATTTGACCTATTATTATTTGTAGGGGGGAATTTAGAAGATATAATCTACCTGGATATAACACTATATGTAACCTAATTCATGACACAGTTATGAATAAGATTACACATAATTCATACCACATGTATGAATAAGATTGCACAAAATTCATATCACATGTACGAATAAGATTACACATAATTCATATCACATATATGAATAAGATTATACATAGTTCATGCCACATGTATGAATAAGATTACACAAAATTCATATCACATGTACGAATAAGATTACACATAATTCATATCACATATATGAATAAGATTATACATAATTCATGCCACATGTATGAATAAGATTACACAAAATTAATATCACATGTATGAAGAAGATTACACATAATTCATATCACAGGTACGAATGAGGGCCAGGGCGCACTGTTCCTGAAAACGCAATAAAATTGATGTAAGTTCACATCTGACAAAAGGACTTCACACTGGTAAGTTAATTGGCACGCCCTCTTGAAATTAAATTGTTCCTGAAAGTGACAGATGGAAAATTCGAAAGGTTCTGTCGTAAAGCCCAGAGCAACACTGTCAGACAGATCTGGCTTTAACTTCTATTAACACCTAATAAACACTAAGCTGTACATTAATTGAATACCAGCGACTCAATTTTTAAAGGAGCACTGCCATACTCTTTGTGATCGTGATCAGCCCCTTGTCCTCGGCATACGCACGTGCTGTGTAACCATTTAGAGCCAATTCTTGTTTCCAATCCGGTGTGTAACAAGACATACTGAGCTTGAAAAGACAGGTGGATTTCCTGTGGAAGCATACATGTAAGTTTAAAAACGCATTTTCTGACTCATGCTTTTCACTTCATTCTATACATTTACACTCAACTAACTTAAAAACACGAAGCCAAAAGATAAAGAAAAATCGTATCGAACACAAAAATATTGAAAAGCAGGAGGAAAAGAACACTGGGCTCGTGGCTGGTAAGGTATTCTGTTATATTTGTAATAAAAATATTGTAACAGGAAAATCAGAACTCATTGTACACACAAAGTCATCGCAGCATATTTTCAACTCTGAGACTGTGAGCACAAGTCAGGCTATAACAACAAATGTAAAAGTTGTTAACTACCTGCGTATTAGAGTCGAATTAAATACAGTTGTGTTAATAATTCGAAGAAACCTGTCTTTCAACTTTCTGGATCATCTGGTGGAGACTTTGCATTTTTTAGCTAATAACTCAAAAGCAATCAATGGCTTGACTTGTAATAGAACTGAAGGGACATATTTGATGAGTGAATCCTTAGCTTTTTATTCGCACGAGAAGCTAGTGAATGAGATAAGAAATGCACGCTGAATTTCCATTCTTTGTGATGAAACTACCGATATTATGATGAAGAAAGTATTCTCTGTTAGTGTCCGCTATCTAAATCAAGAATCAGCAGAGCCTGTCACTAATCTGTATCGTTTGGTTCCTGTTGAATATGGAAATGACGATGGTCTTTTTAAGTCTCTTCAAGTCGCTTTTGACGAAGATGCTAGGTTGAAATAAGGTGATTGGCTTTGCTTCAGATGGAGAGAATTTAATGCAGGGGCATAATAACTCCGTTTTGACAAGAATGAAAGATGCTGACCCCGACTTGTTTGTTTTAAAGTGCTTTTGTCACTCGTTTCATTTAGTTCCCAACCATGCCTATGAAGTATTGTCAAAGACTTTGGAGCAACTGGTTCATGTCGCTTATAATTACTTCAAAAATTCTCCCAACAGACAAATAGTTGCGAAGAATTTCAATATTTCATTGAATGCGAATTGCACAGAATACTCAAACCTCATCAAACACGCTGGCTATCTTTAGCACAATGTGTTAGCAGGCTATTGCGTCAATGGCCTGCGTTAAAGCTGTTTTCCAATGTAGAATCTTTTGAAGCAAAATCCCCATCAGCCGAAACAATATTACACTCGTTGCAGGCTCCTTACATGCAAGCAGCTCTTGAGTTCACCAAGTTTGTCCTTGGGGATTTAACAGGGTTGAATGCAATGTTTCAGTCGGACTCCATCAAATTGCATCAATTCTTGCCTGAAGTAGAACGAGCTGTCAAGATGTTCTTCAAAAATTTCATGACCACAGTAGCACATAATGTGAATCCAATAGATGTCAATAATGACACAAAGTGCTGTACAATAAATGACAGTTATCCTGGTGTATTGACCCATGAAACATTGAATTTAATGAGCCCACATGAGCGTGAAAGTATTTTAACGAGATGTCGGGCTTGGTATAGAAAAGCAGTAACCCAAATTATACTTCGGGTTGATCTTGCTGATCCTGTCCTCAAAGCTTTGTAAGACATAGTGACAAGTGCCACAGTGAGTGGTCATGCTTCTCCGGGTGCAGCAGGATTGTTGGCAAGAATTATCCCTCGTCTGACAGGAAAAAACAGCATTCAGACCATTGATCGACAATGGGGATCAAGCTTGATTGATAACACAGTGGCAAGTGGAGGATGGTAAAAAAAGACATGACAGAATTTTGGAAGTCAATGTCCACCACTACAGGATACGAAGAACTGGCAAAGTTTGTGCTGGAGATAATAACACTCCCTCAAACCACTGCTGAAGTGGAGAGGGCATTCTGTAAAGTAACTAACAATAAATCCCGACTTCGAAATAGTCTCTCTGTTAAAACCGTTGAATCGATTGTGAAGGTGAGTGAACATTTTAAGGAAAACTTTGAAGAAAAAGAAAGACTTGTCCACCTTCATGCAAATGCCAGAAATGTCTACATGAAAAAATACAACAAAGCAGAACGTGATACTGTTGAAGCAGTGGAAACTGAAGCTTTCCTTTAAAACTCATACAGTGTATCTTCACAATATCAAACATATTTCTTTGCTCTTTAGTTTTGTTTTTATAGTTTTTTTGGTTTTTCATAATTCTTTATAGTTTTTTAAGGTAAAAAAATGTTGTAATTTTTTTTCATTTTAAGTAAGGAGACGTGGGGGGGGATGTTACTAAATTGTAGGGATATGTAGGGGAAATCTGAGAAAATTGGCGTAGGGTAAAGTAGGGGGAAATACGTGCGCAGTGGGTGAAAATTACTATTTATCAGTGGCAGCACTGGGCAGCGCTACCCAGTGAAATACAGGTCCATTTTAATCCCGAGGTGGAAAGATAACAGAACTGTTGAAATTCAATTGCGCTGGGGCTTTTTTCAAATAAAGAAGATCAGAAAATACATTCTGTGATAGTATTACTCTGCAGGACAGACATAACATTATCAGACTCTCGAGCGTTCTGACAAATAAACATCTGATCACTGTTTGGTTCTTATTGTTTAAACCTTGATCTTAAAGAAACAAATTATATAGTTATAACATATTATTCCCCAAATTATATCAGTTATAGAGTCCATTGTTCATAAAAGGTGGGAGAGGGCATTTTTGGTCCAGGAGCACTAGTAAAAAGATGTATCATCGAAATGTCTTCTTATAAAAATGTTGATTCACGTCACCACAAATGTATCGTTTAAGTATTCCCTGTTCGGAAATCTTCTCTGTGCAGATCTTCTTTTTTGAATTTCCATACGATTCTTTTCCTAGCCACCATCTTGAAATAGCAGCGTTCCTCTGTCTTCTTCTTCGTATCGAGAAAACTCGTATTTTTCATTATCATCTTTTTCAGAGATAGCAACCTTTTTGTATTCGTTAGAGGTTACTCTTAATTTGGTATTA
The DNA here is from genome assembly GCA_003991215.1 of Morbakka virulenta. Lineage (NCBI taxonomy): Eukaryota > Metazoa > Cnidaria > Cubozoa > Carybdeida > Carukiidae > Morbakka > Morbakka virulenta. The sequence goes on along the minus strand of RDPX01000294.1, from coordinate 1,050,576 downwards.
TCTGGGTGTCGTTTTAATGCTCAACCTTCATTTACAACAGTGATCAAATTACAACCTTCGTTTAATATTTTTGACGATGTATGGTTCTTTTAAAAAGATACCCTCAAATTTCGATGTTCTGCTTGAAGTTTCAAACCAAAACTGAATTTCCGACAGCCAAATTTTATCTCCAGCAGTTATTTTCCTCCTTTTCTTTCTTCTTAATAAAGTAACGTTTTTTGGCAGCATGAACATCGTTGTCGGTGACTCTTTTCTTAGGAAGTTTGATTTCACGGCATCTCGAAACCTGATGCTTGCTTCTCCGATTCAGCGCGGAGACTATCATGTTCGGATTTAGTTTCACAGAATCCGATTTGCATAGCCTTTCTTAACAGCCTCATGAAGGTCGCCACAGGATTAACTATTGGATGCTAGGGAGGTGTAGTTTCCAATATAATCCTTCTGTCATTTGCGAATTTTATTCTTTTCTGGATTTTGAAGGGTGGGTAGTTGTCAGATTTTTGTTTTGATGGATTTCCATATGCATCGTAAATCTCTTCTGAGGCTGAAATGAATTTATCATCTTTTGTTGCCGACACTAGTTACAGGGAATCAGGAATATTTGTTGATGTTTAACTTGTTCAGTTGTTTTCTTGAACACAAGTCTGAAGCAATGTTCCTATTTGACTACAAACTCTTAAATTGTTTTGTTCTCGTCGAAGAAGAAGAAGTGATATCTCATTCGCCTTGTCAACCCCAGACGGGCCAGAATGGGCACCTCGATGAGCAAGTTCGATTGCAAGTTGTTGTGGTGCAGATGTATTTGAGAAGAACGCTATTTTCTGTAACAGAGATTTCTGACATGATACTTTTAAATTTCTTAACATCACCAGAGCAAGTCTTGGGAACTCGTTGTTGTCGATCTTCACTGAGATGCATTAGTTGTTGAAGGGCACTGATTTGTAGTCTCCTCTCCCTATCTTACTAAACCTGACAACTGTCACTGACGGGAACTGTGTGGTTGCATGCAGAGAAGGTTATTCATTTCTCCTGCTTCTTTTTACTACTCAGAATGTAGTTTTTGTATTGGATAGGCATGTCTTGACATGTAATAAGTCTGATTGGCTGATCCCTTTCTGATACTGTACTTTGGAGTGGATATCCTGGTTCTGCAGATTTATCTTTTCTGGATGAACAGAAACTTTGCGTTTTCCATTGAAGATACCACATTGCGGTTTGTGATCAGTTACAGCAGTCACTTCCTCTGGAGCTCCAAACAAATGGTTTCCGAAGCGCTGAGCCTCAAATCAACTGCCATGTCTTCTAAGTCGATTTGTGGATGTCATTTTTCAGTTGTCCTTCACGTCAATGCTACTGGTCTTCCTTTGTCGATTGACTTCCTTGTGAAAATATTGCCCCTAAACAAGTCTTGTGAGCACCTACCAATAATAGATCTGGTGATGTAAATGTATTTTGGCGACCTTTCCACTGTTCAAAACACGTGATCATCTTGCCATGTTCTGTACAGAACTGGGCCAGCATATCTCCAGCCTCATTCTTTTCTCCTGGACCAAAATTACCAGTTAGATCAGGTGTCTTTTTTTTCATAAACCTTTGAGTTGAAGTCACCCTTAACAGCGATAATATCCTTCTTAGGCGTGGTGTCGATTAGTTTTTCAAGGTTACTGTAGAACTCTTCCCTTACTTCCTCTTCGGCATCCGTGGTTGGGCTATAAACTTGAAAAATTGTGATGTTCACCGGCTTGCCTTGTATACTGACATCAATCTGTTAGAAAACTGTTGCAACCAAAAACACACTTTGACATGTTTTCTTCCAGAATTAGTGCTGCCCCATTTTTACTGTTTGTTTCATTCCCGGAGTAAAAAACAGTGAAGGTGGCAGACTGGAAATCTCTAAGTCCTGTCAATCTCAACTCTCTTAACACCCACAACTTCTATTTTCATCCTTACCATTTCAAATGTCACTAAGTCCAGTTTTTCTCTATTTATCCTTCTTACATTCCATATCCAAATCTGTTGGTAAAACCCACTGCTATAGAAAAATAGGTGAGGAACTTCTTCTGAGAAGCTTTGATCCCTCCCCTTCATTACTCTCAGCCGCATTCCGAGCAGAGGTTTCTTCCTCAGTAGCTTGAGTAGTGTATTATGACTTGGAGGGCTCATCTTCCGACACACAACGTTCCGTTCTGGAGCAAATGTTCATGATGTTTTCATGGACGATACTGAAATGGTATGCCATTGCCTTTTTCAGCGCAGTTCGAGCTAACTTGGGAGGTACTGCCAGTCATTGGTCATGTCACTGACTCATCTGCCCACCAGTGCAAGAGTGAGACCGTCTATGACTTTACACATCACGCACCCTCACACGTATCCATTAGCCTGTCTTCACCGTAACCCTGACACGGGACTTATTACCGGGTACTGTCAGCCAGAGCCAGCAGAGTCCAGGACTTTACGTTTACAGGCCAGGGTCGTGACGCCCTGAGGTGATCAGACCACTATATATAAATATATAAATATATAAATATATAATATATAAATTCTAGGTCAATAAAAAGTGGTACTCTTTTTATTACGATTATGGAGGATTGGAGGCTACAGTTGGAATGTGGTACTTTTTACCAAAAAACCTCACCAAAATGTAGAAACATACACTGGGTAGTGTGGAATGTGTTCATTGAAATCCTCTACATGTTGCCAGTCACTTACTTTAATCAATGGAGCTGGGTAGCATACAGTACTTTGGTTTTTCGAAGTATTATGTCTCATTTATGGGTTTTAGTACATGACGACTGGGGCAGCAGGTGAATCACAGGAGCTAACTAGTCAATGCCTTAGAAGACACAAGAGCAAGGTGATATAGTTCATCACAAACTTTGGTAAAACGAAGTAAGTGGGGAGCCACCTCGCAAAGGATAGGGGGCCTACCAAGTATGCGGCCCAAAGTCGGCAATGGTAGTTAATAGTATATTTAGTAGCAGATTGCTAGACAGCCCTGGTTCTCCCACAGAGATGTTGTTTAAGAGCTACAGAGGAGGCACTAGAACCCTTTCATGTAACGACGGTATTCACCCAAAGCCGAATACAGTCAGGCATGCAATTGATACTAAAACTTAGAAGAAATTAAAAATTAGAAGAAAAATGCATAAAACTGAAGCCTGGATTATACCTTTACTGTATAAAACAGGGCAATAAAACAATTGCAAAGCTGATATAGTATCACTAAACCTTGACATTTTAGGAATTGCTAGGAAACGACGGACCAATGATGGTAGAAATTCAGACGATGACTGAACTTTTATCATGGTAAAGAAATTTGTGTCCTGCCTCTGTCATCAGCTACTAGCCTTTATCAGACAGAATTATTATAATGAAATTAAAAAAAGGTCACTTACATCATTAATATAAGTGTATGCTCCATGTACGGGCTATGTTGAGGAAGAGCTTGGAGAGTTACAATTCAAACGACTGAAAATAAATTGAGTTCCTGACACTTTTTCTATTGTTAGGCTCCTGATGATGGGAGAAAAATCTCTCGAAAAGGAGGGTAGAGAAAGCTTATAGCTTATGACATGATAAAGCGCCTACAACTTTGGCTTTCCAAGGGTCCTTTACAACAAGAATTTTCAAAATCTCTATACATGATAATTATGAATTACTAACACAAAAAGAGACGTCGTAATTCTGAAACAATGGCAATTTTTTATAGAAAGTATCACTAAGGGAGTAGAAGTAGTAATATAAAAAATAGAATAAAATGAAAATATTAAAGGAGACACGATATTTTGAAACAGAGTGCTATAAGAAAAGTTATGGAAAGCATGGGTTCGGAAAATTCCAAAATTATGAAAAAGGAAACTGTAAAGAAATACAGCAAAGCCAAAAATATATGATAGAACAGGAAATATGATGAAGTAGGACAATTTGAATCTTAGTGATAATCAAGGAAAATAGATAAGAGAGAGAAAAAATAAAAATGAAATTTTCGCTTACTTATGGAGTATAAATGTAGAGAGAGTAACTGTATTGGAGATTGCTGTTTGAGGAAGATAAGATTGAATCAGCATGAGAAGACTATGTGAGCCATGTTTACAATAACAACAGAGGGAAATCACAAGTAGTTTCACATGAGTAAGGAGGAAGTATATTATTAGCTGAAGTTCAGATAGCTGTAAGTGATTTAAAGAGAAGCAGAGTTCCTCAAAATGACTAGATAAAAAGTAAAAATTAAAAAAACAATGGATATAAAGAGGAATGAAAGAATACACTCTGTGTTAAACATAGACAATAATGGGTNCAAGTAGTATAACATGAGTAAGGATGAAGTATATTATTAGCTGAAGTTCAGATAGCTGTAAGTGATTTAAAGAGAAGCAGAGTTCCTCAAAATGACTAGATAAAAAGTAAAAATTAAAAAAACAATGGATATAAAGAGGAATGAAAGAATACATTCTGTGTTAAAAATAGACAATAATGGGTGCATACTACCTCATTAGAATTAATTAATACAGTCGACGCTCGTTATCTCGAACACTCGCTATCTCGAACTTTTACTATGTCGAACTATTTTTCCCGGTCCCATGAACTTTTCAAGCAACTCTAGGCTAAAAAATTCTCGTTATCTCGAACTCCGTTATCTCGAACTTTTACTATCTCGAACTAATTATTTGGTCCCTTGAACTGTTTTTCGCTCGTTATCTCGAACTTTCGTTTGGATTTCGTTTGAAAATCGAATGAAAAACGTTCCATTTCTAATGTTCGAAATGTAGAATTCTTTTAGGACAAGTTTTTGGTATTTTCATTCTTTCAAAATGGCAGCCAAGAGAAAGGCTTAACTGAAAAATGTCAGGCTTTAAAGGACTTGGAAAAAGGCGTTCCAAATAAAGATGTTGCAAAAAAGTATGGGGTGCCAAAGAACACTGTTTCTAATTGGGTTAAAAGCAAGGAAAAGCTTCTCTTTGCACTGGAAAAATCAAGCGAAAAACAATAAGGCAAAGCAATTACGCCGATGTAGATAACATTGTCTTTAAGTGGTTCTTGTCTCAACGAAGTAAGAGTATATCAATCAATGGGACCTACATTAACGAAAAAGCGATTAAGTACGTAAAGGAGTTAGGCGTGACAAACTTCGAAGCTTCAGATGGATGGCGAGTATCAATTTTCGGGAATTTAACCCTAAGTCGTGGTATTTTTTTAAATTTATAGGGAATTTTTAAAGCTTCTTGAAAATTTTGTATTTAACGGATACGAATTTTTGCGAAATCGGCCAAAATTCGCGAAAGGTGCGAAAATTAGTACCTGAGAAATTTCTACTCCTAAGGTAAAAAAATACCATGTATCTTATTTACTACGACTTCAATAAATGTGAATGCCTCGACTCAACTTCCCTTTCCTTCTTTGATGTCCAGAAAAATCTCTTGGGGGTTTATAAATGACGTGATCATATAAACTGATTTTGATTTTTTCACTCAATTTCAAAACTTTCACTATCTCGAACTTTCACACGACTTGCATCCGTTATCTCGAACATTCGCTATCTTGAACATTTGCTATCTCGAACTTTTTCGCGGGTCCCTTGAGAGTTCGAGATAACGAGCGTCGACTGTATTTATCAGACTACCAAACAAACCAACGAACCAAAAGACAAACATACGTAATGAATGTAAAATATCAGGTCTGACGAGGCATAAATTGAAGATAATGCCAAAAAAGTATGTTATTACATAATAAATAGAAAATAAAGATTGACACCAGTGCCTTGTAAAATGGATTTATACCTGGAAAAAGGGTAAGAGAGAGAATATTTTAACTGGGAACAAAAAGTGGGCATTACTGAGAAAAAAAAACATGATGCCTGTTCCACTGATTATGAGTAATTACTGTGTAAATAAGGAAAGATTAAGCCTGTATTTACAAGACATAGGTATTAATGAAAAGAACAAGTAGAAAGTGACTTAATATTAGTCTCAGAGAGAATACATACTGAACAAACAATAACTTTCTTATGAAATTATGTTAACGAGGTTTTAGTAAAAGCTGGGGTTTTTTAACATATCTTTTTATCTTTTACTTAGCGATAATATTCAGAAGCAGTGAAGACCTTGAAAGAGTAAGAATTGGTTGAATAAATGTCAACATTCTAATATGGTGATGACACACTAATAGAAGGGGACAGTGAGGAAGTACTCCAAGACATAGCCAATCAGATGAATGAGACTGATAAACAATTCAACATGAGAATAAATGCAAAGAAAAGAAGTATATTATAATGAGCAAAAAGGTACCCTATTTCCGCGCATATAAGCCCACGTCGTTTATAGGCCCATGTGGGCTTATAAACGAGAGCAAAAATCATTTTAGACAAATGCAGATACAAGATTTTTATTTTATGAAATACTTTTTTTCCTGTTTACAATTTCCTTAATTACCAATTCAGCTTTTAATAAAAAAAGTCTTCGGACCCTTTATTGTATACCTGCATGAAACGTCTGGTCCGTTACCCCGCTTATTTTCTCTTGGTTCAGTTACAATCGCTGTGATTACTCCTCCTGAATTCAAAACAAAACTGCAATATCTCGAAATTTCTGCTGCTAGATGACCAACGACAACTTCATTTTTAACCACTTTGATTGCATATTTATCGTGGGGATTTTCTGTCTCAACTTGACAGTTTAAAATTCTCCAATAAAAGGTGACCAAACTTTTTTGTAAATATGATGACCTGTTACAAAACTCTCAACTGCAATGGTATAAGTTGTTCTCGCCATCTTTTAAGATTTGCTGGCAAAATGCCATGTTATTTACTAACATCAATGAAATGTTTTTCAAATAATTTCGAATGTTTTCAAAATGAAATGTGTTTTGAAATCGCTTTCTAATTAAATGCTGTTTTATTTGCTGTTAATGAAAGATGGCAGAGAATCGTAAAAGTTATCCGTTGAGCTTAAAGAAGGAGGTTTTGAGGATTTTAAGTGAAAATGGTGGAAATTTTTCTGCCACAGCTAAAGCTTGTTGTCGATAGAAAGAATGTTCGTAGATGGAGAGACCAGCGTGATATCATTGAATAAGAAATTCGTAAAGTAAGTAGTAAGTCAAGATTTCAACGAAAGATTATGACCCCAGAAAGCAAAGTATCCTTTACTTGAAGAGGCAATCGTTGAAATTGTAAAAGAGACAAGAAGCAAGTGGCAAACAGTTACAGGGAGGATGATCTGCAGAAAAGCAAGAAGTATATGTCCAAAACTGTACCCTGATTCGAGTAACACTTTCGCAGCTTCAAATGGGTGGCTGGAAAAAATGCTGAAAAGAAACAATTTGAAATACCACGAAAAACTGTGTCTATTAATGCTATTCTGCCCGGGGGAGGTTATTTTAGTGGGGAAGGTAGTTTATTGATATTCTTTTGTGTTTCACGTAAGAAAATTTTATAAGCCCATTAATAACAGCACTTTTCAATATTCACAAGCCCAAATTCCTTTATAAGCCCATGGGCTTCTATGCGCCGAAATAGGGTACATCTATCAAAATTTAGTATTAATATATATAGCACAGATATAAAAAGTTAGTCAGTTTTGAAACAATAAATTATTATTAATTATTATTAAGGGGAAAGTTGCGAAAATAGGATAAAAGGAGAAAAGAAATATCCAAAACATACTTTAATTAAATAAACAAGGCATTAACATAAAAAAATATATCTTCAGATATAAAAATGAGAATTTTACAATTTTATGTGTGGTCCATTGTAATGTATGGAGGTAAAATCTGGACAGTCATAGGCAACATGGATAAGCACTTGTCACACTTTGAATTATTGGGCTATCAAAGGGATGCTGAAAGTTCCAAGCACAAAGAAGGCCAAAAATGCAGAAGGGCTGTCACAAATTAACGTGAAAGTGAGACCAAACAACATCACAAGGTCAAGAGAATGAAACATTTTGACCCATAGCCAGGCAATTATCATGCATCGAATATTATTGGAAAGTAAAATGAATTGGAAGAGAGGTAGAAAAATACCTAGGGCTGTATTGTATGACAACATTACAGAATGGACTGGTATGAGGTACTCAGAAACAGTGTTAAAAATAGTCATGATGTCGTTGATACAAAAAAGAGACATTTCATATGACTCAAAAATTTTATTTTGACCATCAACTTTAACTGAAAATTTTCTAGCACCTAAACATATGTATAAGCAAAAATGTCAAAAAATTACAAAGGTACAATGTCAAAGCAAGCGATTGAGCAGTCAAGAAAAGGACACGCAAATAACTTTTCTTATTAATCAGTCATTGTTAAATAAGTACAAAGGTCTTGATGTAACATGCAAACTGAAGGTGTATGTTTATATGGATCGATAAACTTCCTTTAAATTCGGGTTTAAAATTTGAGTTAAGGGCACAAAGGAGACATTCTCTTGGGATAAATTGGAAAGTTTACAGCTTGTGAAATATTGTGACAAAGCAGGACTTTCGTTAGTGACTCGTTTTCTTGTTTTTGATACATCAAGTTAAACCTGGTTTTAGTTTTAAGAGCCTGTTACCGCCGTTAGACGGAAGGAAGGGAGGAAAAAAAAGGAAAAAAGGTCAACTCTGTGCTTTGACCAAGGACCTGATTATGAAAAGATGTTTTGCCGTTAAACGTGCAGCTGTGCACCAACTACCTTTGAATGGTGGTCTCCTTGAAGGGATCTGAAGTGTAAGAATTGCGAGTTGAAGTCGGAAGTCGACAGTCTTATAAATAAATGGAACAAAAATAATTGAAACAACCAACGGCCCCCATTACATCATTGCGGACAAACTCTACTATGTCACTGTTTACTTTTACGGCCTATTCCTTTATTCATATTAGAGTTACAAAACAAACAGGCCATGGTAACAATAGTGTCGGTTGTCAATTACACGTCTTATATTTGGGGATTTTGTTTGCAAAATTTGAATCAAATTATAATTAATTGAAAATTTTCATGTAATGCAAATGACAAGAAATGGTTCTGCTTCTCGAAAAATATTTGTTTAGAACGCATTTCGAAAAATATCCTTAATTTTTTCCCAAACTTCAGCCAAATGACACAACTAAAAGAAACAAGTGGTATTTTAGTAATTGATAAACTTATTTAAATTATGTACACCAATTCAGTTTAATTGAAGTCTTATTTTCACAAGTTTGTCCGATGAAGTGAAGTGATTATAAAAATCTTTGAGATATTATTTCAAGTGCTTCAGAAATTTACATTAGATGATTTTAAAGAGAATGATTTCATTTTAGAAGATTAGTTAATGACAAAAACTGAATCGAACTGCGTATTAAACTTTTTCTTTTTCCGAATGGCATTAAAAAACACCCTGAGGAACTTTTGGAACTAAAATTTAAATTAAAATTTGAACTAAAATTTGAACTAAAATTTGAATTGAAATTTGAACTAAAATTTGAACTAAAATTTGAAATAAAATTTGAACTAAAATTTGAACTAAAATTTGAACTAAAATTTGAATTAAAATTTGAACTAAAATTTGAACTAAAATTTGAATTAAAATTTGAACTAAAATTTGAATTAAAATTTGAACTAAAATTTGAACTAAAATTTAAATTAAAATTTGAACTAAAATTTGAACTAAAATTTGAATTAAAATTTGAACTAAAATTTGAATTAAAATTTGAACTAAAATTTGAACTAAAATTTGAACTAAAAGTTGAATTAAAATTTGAACTAAAATTTGAACTAAAATTTAAATTAAAATTTGAACTAAAATTTGAATTAAAATTTGAACTAAAATTTGAACTAAAATTT